>OZ023211.1:12035456-12075456 GCA_963995525.1 Escarpia spicata
TACAGGCGCGACTAATTTGGACAATTGGCTTCAGTTAACACTCAACTTAAGGCATAGACGGATCTAGGGGGACCTGGGGGAACGTTCCCCTCTAGACCTTTTGAATTTGGCGTGCCCCCATACCTTTTTGAATGGGTTCCCCCTACGTGCCCACGTAGACCATTTGGAATGTGCCCCCGTTTAGGTTACAACAAGCTGAAGTTACGCCGACACGCTGGCGAACATTTTTAACAGCGTCCCATCGTCGCCCGATGTCCTGATCCGACAGCGCGACAGTGGAGTCGTGGAGGTCCGGCTCAGACCACCGAATATGAATTTGCGTAGGCCGCCACAGGAGGTTTTTGAGCCCACCGTAGACGACCCTATATGGATCCGTTCCTCTATGGGGTTTGTCTATACATGTGTAGCTGTAGCTAACGAATTTTTGATTCGGGTTTCGAGTTTGCAAACCCAGGGATCGAAGAGTTTAGGATTGCCTAAGAGGCTCAGAAGCAACTGCCAGCATTGTAAATATTCACGACGACGCACAAACGAACGAATCTCACACGTGTCTGAACTATTGATGCCAAGAGGGTATCCTTTATGTAAACAATAAACTATGTCGTACACCGTCGTGTTCGTGCGGTCAACTGTACTTAACCCATGGACACTAGTTAACTTGTTCCTATATTTAAATTCCTTGTATACGTCTAAGCATTAAATAATAATGATGATGACGTATTGTGTATAGTCGTATTATAACTACTATAAATCGTAATCATATAAATCATATTATAAAACAATATTCATAACTATAATAAAATCAATAAATATTAATTTATAAGATGATCGTAAGACAGTTTGCCTATTACAAAGCCGCATAAGGCATAATGCAATTTGGTTTAATTATGCGCATTAAATTTATTGTTTGCACGTTTTTCTATTACAAAATTTCCAAAATGATATAAAACTGCACAATCTACATTATCTATACAGGTATTCCGTTTCAATAGTTATATTCGCTAGCCAACGTCGTGTTAAACCCGATATATCAAAGAAGCTGGTAACTATTATTTTTTAATTTATCATTTATTTACATGTTGTTCGTAGCACTACAACAAAAGTGTTGAAGGCATACTGCTCGCCAAATTGTATTAAATAAATTCGTAGCATTTTTGCAATCTTGATTTTCGCTCGCAAAAAACTACTAATTTTTAGTTTTCGATTACCCCACACCGAGGTGGGGCAACATTGAACAAAGACCTGCAGCTGCATCACACAGTTGACATAATGTACGTAACACTAGAGTAAATATAGTGAATGTATACTGTCTGCCAGATTGCTTTTAATAAGCCCAAAGCACTCTCGCAATTGAATGTTTCGCACACGAAATGTTCAAATTGTATAAGCAGTATTCACATAATAAACACCAACTATAGCGGAAGCAGACGCGACTTACCACAAGTTCCCTGGACTTGCTGAAAAGACGACTCCGGGTAACGGAAGTTAGTCTTAGGCTACATGCACGGACAACACTCTGCCGTCGTCCCGAACCAACGCACCCACACGCAAAAGCTAACGATATTTGCATTACAGGAAAACTGTAGCCGGGACGTTATGTTTATTCACCGAGTCGACAGCGTGACAGGTAAACGACGATACCGGAAGCTTTTAGTCGTTATTGACAAGTGACTGTCGCGTGTCCATTTACCGCCCCAGTGTCCGGTCCTTGTTAGTGGAAATAGATTGATTGAAACAATAATTCGTGTCCGATTACAATCGAACGCCGAATTACAGAGTAAGCGCAGGTTAGGCGATTGTTCTGCGGAGCTGATGTCGTATGTGGATGCTCATTCGTCCGCTCGCTGTTTGATTTATTTAGCCAACATGAAGCGGGTGACAGTTCATATTTCTTATTTCCGCGTGTCGTGTTGCCGTCTCTTGAACAGCTTCACGTCGTCAATGTAATAACAAAAACGCTTTATTTTAACACCGTCAAATCCGAGGCTACTGTCCTTCACGGGTGTGCACACAAACATCTCAATTGACACGATAAAATGTGTGTGTAGATAATAATAGTAATAGTAATACTAATAATAGTAGTGGGCGTGGTGATAATAATAGTAACACATGCGCTATATCAGATGTTAAAAACTGTGCCAACTCTGTGGGCGTGTATCTTTAAAAGATATTTTAATGATTAACTGCATTTGTGTGTGTACACACACACACACACACACACACACACACACACACACACACACACACACACACACACACACACACACACACACACACACACACACACACACACACACACACACACACACATACACACACACACACACACACACACACACACACACACACACACACACACACACACACACACACACACTCAGATATATGTATATATATATATATATATATACATATATATATATATATATATATGTATATATATATATACATATATATATATATATATACATATATATACACATATATACAGCGAAATAAAACGCTAATACCATCAATATTCGATTCAATAAGATAATTAAAAAATGCAATGTCACAGAAATAAAATCCATCAAATGGGGAAAAGATGTCTTTAATAGCTTCTTGAATTGTAGGTAGTTGCCTTCTCGATGTATGTCGACATAGCAGGTAGCTTAGTCCACGGAGTGGTGTCAGCGCATGCACATGCAATTGCAATGTAGGCAATTAAAGCGACGTTATCTGTTATGTTTCCCAGCACTCAAGTCAGGGATGCTAGAATTTTATAAACAGGACGTTCGCACAATCAGGTGTGTTTTATTCCACTTGCGGACCTGATTGTCGTGGCAACCATCTTCAAAGAATAATTCCAGGAACTTGCTGGCAGCGCCACCTTCCATCACAACATTGGCAACACCTGGTGTTTACTGTTGGAATGTTTTATATACAATGTCAACGTTTCGTGAGAACAACAGACAGACTGTGAGCAATGTTCCGACTTATTAAACGTAATTCGGCAAGTACAGTTTCAATATTTTTTCTTGTATTGAGAACGTTATATTAAAAACTCAGAAACATGTAAGGTAGGTTTAGTTTCGATGTGGTGGTGGAGATGTATTGGAAACTACACGAACTGATCACGGATACGTTTAACAGTTTTTTGTGTGAAAATTACTTCACTTTACCCTGCCGCTGTTGCCGTGAAACGTTGCGAAGAGAATTAAGATATTTGTTGTATGTGAAAAACGAACCAATTTTAATAATTTATATTAAACATTCAACCAAACTAGGCCATTCATGCACTATGGACAGACACTTGTACAATGAAACAAGCCATTTATGAATGTGTGAAACTCTGTGCTTAATGGCCTATATCCACGAAGGGGTTCACTTCCGCACGCAGTGCATTACGGGACATCTACACTTGCAAACTTAACAACAATAGGTAACGACGCGTTTTTATTTGTGGATGAAATTTAATTCACCGTTTAATACACGTTATGTATCAATAAGATTTATTATGGCGGTATATAAAACAATGATAAACAAAATGCTTAACTATGCCTGACATATTGTGCACAATGTTTTATATCGTGACAATCATATCTCCCACAATGGAACACATACATTTCGCTTTTTCCAATCCACTAAAAACAATGGTACCGTAAAATAACCGGAATTGGGTATAGAAGAAGCCCCACTTGTTGAGAAGAGACGTACATTTCGGTCCACCATTAAGCGTGACCCAAGCATGCCAATAGTAATGAAATACAGTTGGCTATATAACTTAAATTGTGTCTATTCTTTAAAGAACTACTTCATGTTTTCCGATTTTGGCCGCAAATACTCAGTATGAGAACCCGTTGTGCCGCCAGCCGACATAATCTCAGACTAAAGCAGCCGCGCTCAGAAATTCGTTTTCGTCCGTTCCTCACCCGCTTCTGCCCCCGGGCAGAATTCAACTGGCGTGCTGACTAAGATGCGATATCCGGCAACATCAGTGTGATTAGCGGGGCTTTAGTCGTTGCATGGCCGCGGGGCACTGACTATCATCCGCCCTGAAGACGAACTCGATTGGAATCGTCTTAGATCCATCCGGGTGGTTTTGAATAACCAAACGATTTCCTTCCAAATAGTTTAAGTAACAGCGGAGTTATGTATTCATCTATAATCACTGTTGAACAAAAGTCGCGTGCTAGAGTTACATTTCTTATCGGTGTCTTCTGTCACACGACACACAGTGGGTCTTAGTACGCAAGCTGATGCTGCGCCGTTATCATGTCATGGAACCGGAAAGTTAAAATATTAACCTATTGAAACAGTTGCATTGGTATGTTCAAAGCACGATATCACCATCTAAAACACATTGAAAACACAACAAGTTAGGTATTGTTAAGGTATAGCGGCATGAAATGTAAATCCAAAAATACCTATAATTTACAATACTATGTTTCCCTACCCACGTTGTATTGAAATCGACAATATAGCTTTGGCCTATACGGGCGTTTCGTGACGTCACACAACATGCCTTCGTGTGTGGCGATTGCTATAACTCATTATGACAACGAAGTCATCGACAATCCATAAACCGTTTGGGTTTCTTCATAACTATTGTAAGGAAGAGTTGCCAATGCTTTACTCTATCAGGAGAGCAAACTATTAATATTGTGACGTCACTTGTTTGACTACGTCCGTTATAAACTGTGTACCACAACACAATTTGCCATTAGATGACAGAATCAGCCAACAGACGCATTTGCGCTTAACGCCTTTGAGACGTGGCATGCGTCAATTAAGACAAGTGGCGACTATAGACATGAGGAATGCGTAGCGAGGTGACATGACGAAAACAGTCAGTCAATTATAGCGAAGGTGCTAGTTCGGCCGGTTGACCATCGCCATGAGTAGGCGACCAAATACTGACACGCCGTGACGAACTCGCACATTGTTCGGCCAAAGACAACAGTTTAGCAAGAGTTGTCTGCGCTAAGCGATCGTGTTTAATTAGCGTCGAAATATGCCATCGTCGTGTACACTTCGTCGGGATAATTGGGCAGTTCAGACGTACTGCTAAAATGGTAATTAGTTATTAAGTGGTTTGATTCGGCAGGACCTAATCAAGAATTATAATAACTCTTGGTATAAATATATGCTGCAATGTAGATACAAGCAATGTTTGTTTTTCTGTTGTGCATATATTTATGTACTTACCGGAACAAAGGAAGTTACTGTCTCTCTCTTTTTGAAACATCTACGATTATCCGTTGATTATTTAACACAATAATAACGTGGCGCAAATCTAAAACAATAAATCCCAAAAAAAATTACCGAGTTGCTACTGTTACGGACATTTTCATAATCTATGAGATTATCATTCTACCATTTGCCAAACAATCTCTGTCTTCGAATAAACAGACAACCTTTGCTGTGTAGTTACAGTTGTTACATGCAATGAATCGTGCATAGAACAGTTAGTAAAAGAGAATGCCAACGTTACAGTTGGTGACACTGCTGTGTAGTACATTCTCGGGAGACAACTGATCTCATCGGTATACAGTTTGGTTGGCAATAGGTTTGACTATTTAATTGTGAATCTCTATTTGATACATCCGACGACTTCGTTTACGTTTTTTCTACATCATACGCCTCTGTGGACAAGACCACTGGTAACAGAGTTGCTATTATACCTAATGCATTTCCCGATTCTTGTACATAAACCACTACAACAAAAGGTGAGTTCATTCTTATTCTTATTGTGTTCTTCTACTATTGATTCTTCGTAATCTCGTGCCTGGAGGTCCCAATTTCCGGGTACAGCTGTAATATCCAACATGTTTACCATATGTAATGCGCACCCGGTGCCGTAACGTATGAATACAAACCTTGCATAATTGTACGAATATATCGTAGTCACAAGGTCACGACCTATTGGTCTTGACCGGCACATAGTTACGGTACAGGTTATCTTCCGACGATTAACCACAGATAGTGCTGTGCTTGACCATCCGTGGTCAAACGATCTTTCAGCTATGGCCATGCACTGGTTCGCTAAATGCCCCGTTCGAGAGTACATTTTCCCACAGCTTTATGTTAATTGATCCATTGTCACACGATATACAGCCCACGCAGAAGAACAAACACCGCCAATTGCTCTCTTAGAACGTGCTCTATATAGTAGAATACTCTTTGGGCTCGTCAACAGGGCAGACAGCCAACGAAGAAGGCAAGCCATTTCCGTCCCTCCGCCGCCGACATAAAATCCGATTCTCAAACGGAATGCTTTTCGGCTTAGGGCCGATTCTATTAGCTGTTTGTAAAGCGTAGTGCGCCGAACAACGGTTGGCCCAGCGCTGTGTCAACAAACTTAAAAGTTTGTCCAAGTGAAGCGTGAAAGACTGTTTGTTGCTAATTCAGTAAATCTAAAAACTCGGATTGTATTTCACGCGACACTGCCAACAAGTGGAGGTCGTTGAAAGAGATCGATTCTGAGCTGTTTGCGTCGCGGTCGCCTGCAAGCGAGACGGCCGCAAACTCGCATCAACATCGCTGTTTTCGTTCGGGCTAATGCGCATCCGTGCAACAGCGATGACTCGTTTGTAAAGTGCTGAAGAGAACTGGGAACTTAATCGGATAAATAAGTAGCACAAGCAATGTACTAATAACGATCGCCGGACGCGAAATGTCGAAGAAATGTCGTAACAATGTTTGCTGCTTGAGACGCCGAGTACTTCTACCTATCAAACTGACGAATAGCCATATGTGATTTTGATGTTAAAGTCTCGATACAACAGTAAGAAACGCTAACTAAAATGTAATAGTATTTACTCTTATCGTATACCACTCATAAAGTAAAGATTGGGATTGCCTTTCAGAGACACACCCAATTTTATTTGGTGTTCCTCGAGGTTAAGTTCCCGGACCATTACTTTTCACTCTCAACACAATTCCACTGAGCACAGTAATTAACAGTCACAATTTGAATCACCATCTTTATGCAAATGATACACATATTTACATTTATGTGTCTACTTCTGATATTAATTGCTCCTTAAATCAGCTCAGAAAGTGTCTTACTGACATTGTTCTTTGGGTGACTGTGAGTAGATTAACGGTAAATGCTGATGAAACAGAGCTTCTTGTCATTGGCACACAGAGGTAGCGTGAACAAAATAAAAAGCCCTTTCCCTACGCCTATTCTTAGTCAGTATGTTTCGCCTGCGCTTTCAACACACAATTTTGGTGCTTTGCTGATAATTTCAGACAACATATTTCTCAAAACTTCTTGTTGCTGTTGTTATCATATTCGTGATCTACGATGTATTCTTTGGTAGTTGCCTCTTTCTGTAGCAAAAACTATTCCAACTGCATTTGTCATTGTAATGTTTCCTTCATTTCCTGCAAAATTTGTCTAACAATGTTCTTGAAAATGTCACAGCATATTTAACCTCCATTGACACAAGTGCTGTGGAAAATTCGTGAAATTCTCATATCTCGTTTCTCAGAAAAATCTACCCAAACCTGATACCCCTCAATTTCGCCCCAATTTGGTGACGGATTTTGAAATATTGGAGCGTTCTGCAAAATAGCCACCATGCGAATAGGCGAGCGACCATAGTCTCGCTTAACCGACTCTGACCTGGCTGCGTAACTTCGCCAGGAAAATAGTCTGGCTTAGAGTCGCGTTTTGACTGCCCACTTGTAGACAGCCATGATAGCTGCCACCTAGTGAATATGCATGTGATTAAAAGGCACTAAACTACGAAACTACGGTTTATTTTTTTATGTGACATGTTTCAATAACAGTTTAATGTTGAACAGCTGTTATAGTATAGTATTATCCGATAAAAGTGTATCGTTATTGAATTTTTATTTAATAGTTGGCCTAAGAGCCAATCATCTTCTGTACCCGAATCTGGAGTACCGCCCCCTACCGATAACCTTGACAGGAGTTTAATAATATAGGCCGTTGTCGCGCTTACATTTATCCGGGCGTTAAATTTTATCCGGGTGATGTTTATGTGCATATGTAAGGCATAATATTTGGCACCAGTAGATCACATAGTGATAAATAATATCCAGTAGTTAAATATGTTTCGTTTGTTGTCGTAATACGAGCGTTATAGTTATAGAGTACATAATTATAATTTGCTATTTCAGATTTGTGACCAAGTATAAGAGTAAGTCACGTGACGTGTGCGTGGAGAGGAAACTGTTTTACGACAGGAATTGTTTATGTCTGTGGGAAGCAAACATTTTATAATTTATGTATATATATAGACATATATACAAATATACATACACATATAAACATATATAACACCCAAAGAAATGAAAACGTGACAGCCGTAGCTGGTGCTAAATATATTTCCCTAGATACGCGCACGCGCAGAAACGTTACCCGGATATAATTTAACGCCCGGATAAATGTAAGCGCGACACCGTAATGAAGGGCCTATGCTGCCACCTCACAGCGCCTGGGTAATCGAGGAAGAGGGACTAGCGCATAGTGATTGCTACCTAGTGATAGATCCAATGCAGTAATACATTCAGTATTCTCTGGACTAACATGTGCCATGTCTGTAGTGATTCTGACATATAAAGACGACAAGACAACTTAGTAGAACCACAAAATCATGTATTCAATTCGAGCCCATCTGACAGACAAGATGGAGTCATTCACATGTCATTTTTTGTTCATATCGTATGTGCGAGTTACTCGCTAGATGGCGTACTGCCTTAGGTAGCGCTCATTACATCTCCCCTTGCAGTTAAGCAATTACAACAGATTAAAGTAAACGGCCTGTCTCAGGCACAACATTGCCAACCGCTGGTGGTATTATTATGACCACACTAACTAACACATTTCGATCAAGCGATCAGGCTTTTGGCCACGCCCGCGTCTCGCGGATCTGCGCAAGCCTGGGCTCTGAGGTACCGGAGTGGAACTCGACGGCAGCTCAGGCGGGTTGGACACAACACCCGGCTCAAGTGGCACGTCGACGGGCACGGGTGGGATCGGCTGGTTTGGCGGATCACCTGCAGGTGGCCTCGATTGCGACGGTACACAGCACCTGATGACGTCTCAACCATGAACGACCGAGGCGTGTCGGCGGGAGTCGTCACCACGCCTTTCTCTGCCCAGTCGGCCTGTTGAGGAGTTTTCACCCTCACCTCGTCACCTGGCGACAAGGACGGTAACGAGCGCACACCGTGTCGACGATTGTAGTGGTGCGCGTACGAGCGTTTCGCACGCTCGTCGTGTTCGCGAACTTCCTCGTCACTGGATCGACACGGCTAAAGGGCTGACGGTGGCGTTGGCAGGTTCGTTTTGACATATCTGCCAATCAGGAGTTGGTTAGGGCTATGACGAGTGGCGGCCATAACCGTGTCACGGTAGATTAACAAAGCCATCCACGGCTCACGTTCCCGAATGATGCCCTTGGCCGACCTTACTGCCCGTTCCGCCTCCCCGTTGCTATTCGGGAGAAACGGACTCGACGTCGTGTGAGTGATGGCGTGTTCTTCCGTGAACGACTTAAACTCGGACGACACAAATTGCGGACCGTTGTCCGACACAATTTCGTCCGGAAGTCCGAACCGCGCTAAGACGTCCTTCATCTTCGCTAAGCAGGCCGCTGTTGTGGTACTCCGCACGTGAAGTACCTCAATCCACCTTGTGTAGTAATCTACCATGACGAGGTAGTTCTGACCTTGTTGGAGACACGAGTTGATCGCCACCTTCCAGAAAGGTCGTGAGGGAAGTGGTGTCGTCATCAACGGCTCTTTCTGCTGACTAGGCCTGTACGTCTGGCAATGCTCACAGGCCCCCACTACGCGTTTGACGTCTCGCGTGATCTCCGGCCACCAAACCGACACCCTGACTCGCTCAAGACATTTCGTAACGCCCTGGTGACCTCTATGGATCCTATCTAGCATGTCAGCTCGCATGCTGGCAGGTACGACGATTCTGCCTTCATACATCAGTAGGGCATTTGACGTTGACAAGAGGTTTCTGACATTGAAGAGACGTTTCAGGTTGTCAGGAACGTCCTGTTCATAGCGGGGCCACCCTGCTATGGTGTAGTGAATGGCGGCTTGAAGCGTTGAGTCATCACTCGTAGACGACTGCAGCTCGCTTCTCCTCCCGGGTGACACCGGAAGGTTCGACACAACGAGGTCAACGTGAGCCTTCACGTCGTCCTCCGTTGAAGAACGATGCATCTGCGGAGCGAGCGGACTCCGCGAGAGTGCGTCTGATATGACAAGGCTCTTCCCAGGCGAATACTCCACCTTAGCGTTATATCGCATCAGTCGCATGAGAAGTCGTTGACATCTGAGTGGCGTGTTGTCAAGATCTTTATTGTTGATGAGGGGTACAAGCGGTTTGTGGTCTGTGAGTAATTTGAATTGACCCAGACCGCATAAGAACCGATCAAATTTCTCGCACGCCCACACCCCCGCCAAACACTCCTTTTCGATCTGGGCGTATCTCTGCTCAGCCGGAGTGAGGGATCTGGAGCAGAATGCGACCGGCTTTCCTTCCTGCATGATCACTCCCCCGAGACCGTACGAACTGGCGTCTGCGCTCACTACGGTCGGCTTCGTTACGTCGTAATAGGCGAGCACTGGCGTTGACGACACTAGCTGCTTCAGCTTATTGAACGCATTCTCCTGGTCGGGACCCCATGCCCAGACCGCATCTCCTTTGAGCAGATCATTCAACGGACGATTGGCGACATGCAAGTCCGGTAAGTGCGCACCCAAGTAATGGACCATACCGAGAATCTGCCTCAGAAGTGGCACAGACGTCGGACGAGGCAATTTCGTTATGGCATCGACCTTTTCGTGGTCTGCTACGACGCCGTCTGGCGTAAACCTATGGCCAAGGAGCGTAATTTCCTTTTGACCACAGTGACACTTATCCTCGTTTAGCTTTAGGCCTGCTGCCCGAAGCACTTTAAGGACTTCCGCGAGGCGCGTCTCGTGCTCGGCCTCGTCTTTCCCATACACTAGAATGTCGTCCATGTATGCTATTGTGCCCTCGAGCCCCGCGAGGATTTCGACCATCTTCCTCATGAAGATCTCCGGAGCATAAGTAATCCCGAAGGGCAGTCGCTTGTAGCAGTAACGACCGAAGGGCGTTATGAACGTCGTCAGCTCTTGGCTTGACGACTCAAGAGGGATTTGATAGAAACCGCTCTCGGCGTCCAATGACGAGAACACCGTAGCGCCCGACAAACGCGACGTCACGTCCTCCAGGGTGGGTAGGATGTACCTCTCCCTACGCACATGCTGGTTGAGCTTTTTCAAATCGACGCACAGTCGGACCTTCCCCGACTTTTTTACGACAGGCACCATGGGAGGACACCATGGCGTTGGCTTTGTGATAGCCTCAATGCAGATACCAGACGGTCCAATTCCTCCTTGACCTTGGGGAGAATTGGGATAGGCACTCTGCGGGCGACTGTGAGGGCTGATGGCTGCGCGTCTTCCTTCAGGATGATCCTCACCGTCTCTGTTTTCAGACAACCGATGCCGTCTGTAATAGCGTCTAGTTTTCTGACGAGACTCATTCGCGAAGCAACCCCACGACTCAGCAGGTTATCCACGTCATTTGCGACAACGATGACGCGAAAGTGATAGGTGGTGCCTTTGACCTATGTGCTGGCGATGAACTGCCCGCGGCAGTCCAATGGACCACCTGGACTGTTGAGGTTTGCCCTGATCGCCTTGAGAGGCGGTCGCGGCCTCAGCATGACGTAGCTCGCGTGCGATATCACCGTAACGTCGGCACCCGTGTCGATTTTAAAGGTCACAGGACGACCTTTGAGGTCGAAGTCGAGGTCAACCTTCCACGCTGGACTGCTGTCATCGCAACTGACCGACCCGCAGAAGTACTCCTTGTCCGGCTGCACTTTCACCTCGCGAATGGATGACGACTTGGCGCGACACATCTTCTCGAAGTGACCTGTCTTAGGACACCGATTGCACGTCTTCCCCTTAGCAGGACATGCGTCGGGGCCCGGCGAGCGATGCACATAGCCACATTGGCCACATGGCGTTTTCGCGACGACTTCCTCTCTCACGCCTCTCTGACTGTGGCGCTGATGACGACTAGCTTGCTGTTTACGCTCTTTTTTATACAAAGTTCACGTTTGACATCGGCACAGTGTTCTGACTTTTGACTAACTCACTGTGTCTCGCGCTGTCAACTGCTTTCTCCAACGTCAGATCGTCTTGCTCCAACTGAAGTTTCTGCGACATTTCTTTGTCGAGCATGCCGCTTATGAGTCGATCGCGCACGTTCTCTTCTTCTTTTTGATCGAACCGACAGTGAGCCGCGAGGTCATGCAAACAACGCACAAACGCTTCAATTGACTCACCCTGTTGCTGAGAACGTTGGTAGAAAATTGCACGCTCATGTATTGTGTTTCTCTTTGGCACGAAATATTCGTCGAACTTTTTGCATCACTGTGACAAAGTCATTTCGAGGGTCTGTGGCGCCCTCTGACGGCTCCGCAAACTTGAACAATTTGAAAATGTTCTCGGCTTGTCTGCCCATGGCGTATATGAGCGACGCAACTTGCACCTCTGGATCGTCTTTATGCAGTGACGTTGCGACCCTGAACCGCATAAACCGCTCTTTCCATTCCGGCCATTTGGACGGGGCGTCGAATAACATCGACTCTGGCGGGTTAAATTTCGGCATTTTATTTTTCGTTCAAATTTACTGACTGACCGTACACATTCGCTGATCGTTCGAATTCACTGACTGACCGTTGACGACGGACTGTCGACTGACTGTCGACTGGCAAGGTTTACTAACCCGCTACCACCATGTAGTGATTCTGACATATAAAGACGACAAGACAACTTAGCAGAACCACATAATCATGTATTCAATTCGAGCCCATCTGACAGATGGAGTCATTCACATGTAATTTTTTGTTCATATCGTATGTGCGAGTTACTCGCTAGATGGCGTACTGTCTTAGGTAGCGCTCATTACAATCTCAAAGTGCTCAACAAAATCCACACATCACACCAAAACGCTATTTTCAAGGGCACTCTTTAACTCGGTAATGGCGGACGAATCCTTAATCTGGTCTTACCCCTACAGGTTCTGGCAAAAACGATATATGGTGGTGACACCTTGCAGAGACGGGAAAGTCGAGGCTATTCTACGCTAATGTGCTGCCACCTTTTGGTTTGTACTGGGTTATCATTAGTTATTATAACGAGATTGTATCATTTTGTTACATGGAATCACCAGTACTTATTAGCTGAATCCAGAGTTGAATCAGTCTTCCACGGGAGAACAAGGCGAACGCGTAAGTATAAGGGAAACAAAGGGCATCTTTTGGACCTGTGCATCTAGTAAAAACTAGCCGTTAATAACTACAATCAAGAATATTATGCCAGCAGTTTACTGGAACAACGTTACATTGACAGTTGAAGACAATTAAAATTGCACGGACAACGCCATTGTTACGAAGCCTGACGTCACCAATGCCTACTCTTCCCAATTCACCAGTCGCCAAACTAAGAACAGTTTGCGTCGCCGTTTTTGTTTTGGCGCTGTAGCTACTAACAATGTTACGTCAGCATGGCGCACTGCATGGCATTAAAACAGTTGTTACAACTGTAACCTTGAATCGATGTGAATACAAGAAACCAACGTATGAGCTGACGTATTTATATACATGTCGAGGAAACAGGGACATTCAACGTGTCACCTCAGTCAGAGCCATGATCACTGAAACTCTTATCAACCATGAAATTATACTAGAATTGTTAAAATGTTGAGGCGGCGGCAATGGCAATTTTTAAAACGTCATTTTCGTGATTGACATTCGACTTCGTACTAAATGATAGGCTTATTGACTATCGTTGCGTGTCCCACTTTTGTGCTTGTGGTTGTGGGCCTTGGACTTGGTATTGAGTATTTTTTTCACTTCCGTTAGCCAGCTTCAGTGAAAGTTTATGTTGAATTGGTAGCTACAATTTCTAATAATAAACCTGGTTGGCTGTCACCATCCAGTCAAACGTTGTTGATTTGAGAAAAACGACACTATATCAAAATGCCACGGAATTTCGGGACGTACGAATTTTGCAAACTAGTAAACGTCATAGTTCACTTGTTCTCTTTCACGCATAGAATGGAAACACTTATAATATTTACTGGCAGTGTTAGCGTTTCTGTTACCAGTGTGAAAAAGAAAAAAAAATATTGACATCTAGACATTGGCTGGTACAAGAAAGGGGTTGGGTAGATGACACATTGTTGACAATTATGCCTGTGCCTGTGGTGTCCTTGTCAATATGGTATATGGATCTTCACTCTTGTTGACATGTTGATATAGATGACAATCTTGTAATATTTTGTTAAAACAATATTCAACCATTTGTTTGCACTTAACCGATGTAATAATTGCTAATTTAGGATTAGGATTATTGCTAAGTCAGTTTTTTTGAAGGCACAACTTTGTGATTTGTGTTAGATCCACATAAATGTGTATATCTTTTTAATAAAAAATGTGTGCTAAACATACAAGTGATTTTGTTTGCCTTCTTGTTTTGAGAAAAGGTGAACAAGACCAACATCATGCAGTATATCTTGCATGAAGACTCTGTGTCATTGATTCAAGCCACAAGGATTTATTTTACTGTGAACAGTTATTTATGTATTGTGGCAAATTTGAAATATATTATTATGCGATGCTATGTTAAAAATAAAATAATGTAACATTATTTTTGAAGCTGTGGATCATGTATGTTTCTGTAGATGTTTCTAGCATTAACATGACTTTGTATTATTAAACTGTTATATGAATTCTCGTGATAAGGATCAAACTGGAACTTATATATATATATATAATGTTCCTTGTGTTAATGATTGTACATTATAGTTCATCCCAGAATGGGTGTTTCACAGTGGTTCCTCTTAACTAAGCGGATGTTCGTTATATTAGGCATCCTAACAGTCATGGTGATTGTTCCTACCACTTTGGTGCAGACTACCTGGTGATGTGTTGAAGGATGAATGAAAGTGTCAGTTCATGTGTAAAACTGGGTCAGTCCCTGTGATACTTAATTCTGTGATATGTTGTGCATCAAGAGGAATTTTTCTCCTTTATTATTTCCCATTTACATTAATATTTTATTTCACATTTTCAAATATTGTAATTATGTTTTACACATTATTGCTAAATGCTTTATGTATTGCAGCTATTTGTTTTACTAGTATTAACTACACTTTGTGTAGGAATAGTCTTCGTGTTCCCAGTAATTGCAGTGTGGCCACATAAATAGTTTGGGACTTTCCTAGAAAAACCATAATTGAAAGGAGGCTGTGTTACCGAGGTGATCATAAAGAGAGGTTTGCATTGTATTACTCCATATTGGAATACAATAACAAATATAATTTGGTCATCAAATTGTAACGCTCCCGAGACATTTATTCCTGAGATAAATATGTATGATGTGCCTCCTTGTTGATGTGGTTTTACTTTTAATATAGTGTTGTCCTACACCAAATATTTGAAGGTATGGCATCTATTGAACATTGCTTTAAAACAGTTTACTGTAAGTGCATTTATTGTGTAATAAAATATGTGATGCATCATAGTGTTGTCTTATTAGTTTGTACTATAGTTTGAAAAATAAAAATTCAATGCATTAATAATGAACCAACATCAAATATATGTATATTCATGTAGATATATATACATATTGTTCAAATAAATAATAAAAATGTAATCTACCGGTACATGTGGATCAGCAATTGCGAATATAATCATATACATACATACATATATATATATATGGTTGATTCTCACAGAAGTGCAGCACTTTATAACATCACTTACTTGCTTGCATTGTTCCCAGCCTTTGCTACCATAAATAGACATCTTGGGAACCCTATCAAGAAATTGGCCACCTTAAATCCTACTTCTGGTAATAGCAGTGGGTCAAAGTTGGAAGTGATAATTCCAAAATAACCATACGAATGCACATATTTTGCATTGTATATGTTCCAGGGTCCAATAATCTATTTTATATTTGACAGTTCTGCTTGTTTGCAAGTAAGTGTTAGATCAGTTGAATATATTACAGTTGAATTATATCATTATTTTTGTCACCATGCACTACACAATAAAGATAAAAACTTGGATGTTTTCAACCTTGATCGAGCTGAAACTATCCAAAGATTAATGTAAATAACCCCTCACATCAATGTACAGGTACATATGTTATAATAATTATAAAATATATTAAATAATCATTATTAAACACAAGATGCAAGACTTAAAATTAACGCTGCCGGCTGAATTCATCACGTAAGTGCATCAGTCTCGTTCTTTAAAAAATGTAAAATTGTCTGTATGACATTAAAATAATTAATTAAAATAATAATTATGCCCATAAGTGATGTTACAGCATCGCCCCAAGAAGTTACACAAAATATCAAACCAGCTACTACCCCTACCACCGCACTAGCCCGATTGCCTACGGAATACGGCCAATCGTAACGTGTGTTTATGTGTACGATTCAATCGTACCGATTGACTCGGCCGAGTCACTCGTACGAGTCAATCGGTCCGATTGTCTCGTAACGTGTATCGCCACCTTTAGCCAGATACATTTTGCGAAGGTTGTGGGAGTAGCACTGATATGCATTCACAAAATATGACTTTGAATTACAATGGTAAATTGACAATAAAACAATTTTTGTTCGCTATTTCTGATCAATTCTTCACTAAGATATACATTGATACATGTACAATACGACAGAACACAAATTAACGTGTCTATGAAAAGCGATACATATTTATATATATATATATTTTTCAATAACGCACCTATTGTCTCAATTTCGTGACTGGTGATGATGTTGATAGTGATGATGGTGGTGATGATGATGATATTGATGGTGATGGTGGTGGTGGTGGTGGTGGTGGTGGTGGTGATGGTTATGATGATGACGATGATCACATCTACTTGGCCAAACAACCTGGGGTGTAACCTGTTTGGCAGTTATGGGGGAATAAAAGAATATCTGATACTGTTTAATATTTAATCCATTTTATTTTATTGTGTGAACTGTGTAAATCTATTAAGTGAAGTTTAAAATTGCTTAAAATCCATTGTGCCTTCCTAGAGGTTGATGGTGATAAACGGTGGCGTCGCCGCGCGGTACCTAGATAATCGAGGTTGAGCATTTTATAATAGTGGCGCCACACAGTGGACTACGATTTAATTACGTCCAGTGCTGCCATATAATGGCTCCTTTGGCCACCCTTCATGCACGCGTCAATAAGTGTGGAATATTATACATGCGGAATTACACATGAATGTTTGTTAGTCATAGTGGTTAGCGATTGGTAAAAAATAAAGGAAATGTTTGCTGGTTAAAATAATAATTTTCTTTCAATGCTCTGCGATGAATAGGCCTACCTTTCCAAGTTCACATGTGGAGTTCTACACCTGCCCATCCGGCCGCAGTCGATTCTTGTAACTGCGTTCCTCTTGTAAGCGGCTTTATTTCATTTCTCCTCCGAATCGGATTAGACAATGTCCAATTTGTCACTCGGTTGGTTTCCAGACAAGCAGTATTGATGTTGACAGCAACACGATCAATTTGACGACACGTTTCATCCGCATTGATCATAAATAAAATGCGATTTTACAGAATTCGTCGTTCTTGCGTCATCTGCGAGACGGTTCCTATTTAATTTAGGAGTGCTTCCGCAATTATGTTTTTCGTCTATCTTGTAGGAGCATCTCGCGAAAAACCTGACGTTTCTAGTATTCACTACGACATACCAGCTCGTTTGTAATAGTGTGTTATTTATTTGCTATGATTTTATCGGACAAACCACACATTTTGTTTGGATTGGTCTTGTGAAATTCGACGGGAAATAACGAAATAATACACACGCACGTAAGCACGCACTCATCCTCGCTCACACACACACACACACACACACACACACACACACACACACACACACACACACACACACACACACACACACACACACACACACACACACACACACACACACACACACACACACACACACACACACACACACACAATGGGTAGTCTTTCTTTACGGTAATATGAACCAGGGGCCGGTTTCATGAAGCGTACTTAAAGTTACGCAATTACATAGCGTCACGTGTTTGCGTAAACTCCTATGTTCGCTTATATTTAAAAAATCACGTCATTTACTCAAACAATCATCTTAGCGTTAAGAATGTTCTTAGCCGCTTCATGAAACCGGCCCCAGGGGCTAAGAAACGCCTAAAAACGTTCTTAACGCTAAGATGATTGTCTTAGTAAATGACGTTTTTTTTTTTAAATAAGCAAACAGGAGTTTCCGCAAACACGTGATTGCGTAACTTTAAGAACACACCATGAAACCGGCCACAAGTGTGGTAATAGTATTACACTAGTAGTAATATTACGCTACCGTCTTATATATCTTACGTAACTTACGTAAGGTCACTAAATCAGTAGTTCTTCGTCTCACTTGCCGTCACCGTCAGTCTTGATTGCGGGGATGAAGAAGGCGGCAACATCAGTGAGCAAATCTAGGAAATCCCCATAATTGACGGATCTACTACGTCACGGTTTGCCTACGTCACAATCACAATTCTGCGCGTCAACTTTACCAACAATGTTGATAACATTTGTATATGTGAATTACATTTATATTGCTGCAAGGACAGCTCGTAAAGTAAACACTCCACTTTTTAAATGTCACCTTGTGTTTACGTCATAAAAAAAACTGTGGGCGGGAATTGCAACAAATTATTACAACGGAATAAAAAAACCACGTGTTTGGCATCCGTTTTCTAAAGGTTTGACGGACCTTTTGCTAGGTCGTATGATGGAAAAGTTAATTACTCGTTCAATCAATTAAGATTTTCCGAAACCCCTAATCTGTTTAGTTGGCTAACGTTCCAACCATAAAATCCGCATCAATAGCACCTGGCTTGCGAGGGCGATATTAACCCTTGCTGACGACCTCAAAATTAAAACATCAGAATCGCTACAAACGAGGATGTCGAAAGGAAAAACGTTTTTATACAGGTGATATAGGTATAGAAACTGGCGCTACATATAAACACATACACAGAAAACAGCTTTCCGAAGTATGCGTGGCTGACATGTGTTATAACGTAAATGGAAGTAAGTTAAACCGATCACGTGAAACGTTCCCAACCGATGGACGTACTTTGGAACAATCGCAGAAACCACGCACGTAGCGTTGTGGACAGCAGATTATCTAAAACCGGTAAAAACTCTTGACCTATACGCAGAATTTTTTTTACATATGCGCTAGCTCGAGTATAGTTAGATTTTGGGTTCCGTGTTGTGCAAATTAATGATCACGTGCTCGCTGCCAACATAGTCACTTCCAGATTCCAATTATAACGAATACGGCCGCAATTTACGGGATAATCTTCAAGATGTCTATTGACTTGTTTATCGATTCCATGATATGCAAGGGGCAGGTCAGTCCGCCTTTGGAGACAGTTTGAGTAGGTGCGACGCACTGACAACGTCAAGAACCTACATTCCATTGTTATATAATTTTAAGGTAAACATATGGTTGTATAAAATGGGTGTATGGGTAGCGGTTGTATGAAATGGGTGTATGGGTAGCGGTTGTATAAAAAATGGGTGTATGTGTAGGGGTTGTATAAAATGGGTGTATGGGTAGCGGTTGTATAAAATGGGTGTATGGGTAGCGGTTGTATGAAACGTCCATCATAACTGTTATGATTGTTTAATACGTTAATTTTATTTACAATGTAGTGGACATTGCATTATTCATGTTATTGCCAAAATAGGTAGGTAGAACAAACCAGAATGCTTGCTGATATACGTTGGCATTAGAATTAGAGCAATACTGCTACACGCCTAACAAAAGGTATAGGATATCATTTATAACGTTACTAACAATCCGTAGGCGGAGATAAAAAAACTGCTGACGGAGTTATGAGATGTGTTGATAAGTAGACCTAACACTATTGCTGATGCGTGTACAACATCTCCAAGTCTTCCTTGTTGGCTGTATGCAGTAAAATGTAGCTAAATGTTGTACAAAGCATTGTCATACCGTTAGGGGAAACTATAAGTTCTTTACAATAACTCCTGTCAAATATATTCATTTATTCAAATACCACACAAGGAAGCATTCAGACACACCACGATTATTGTGCGAAAGATGTTCATTTTAAGCACCTATGCCTGGAATTACATCACTGTCTCTGGCATATATTCGTTATTCTTCAAAATAGGGTGTCTCCTATTCTCTTCACGATATAGGGACCCAGTCAGTTCCTCTACCCAGAATTAGCTGGCGTAGCAATTTGTAACAGGAAGTCAGCTGTGTTGAACGTGGGAAAATAGAACATCGTTGAACATCAACGGTTACTGTAGCTAACTCAGCCGGACACGGCCGTATTACCAATAAACTGGATGTTTTGTTGACTATTTGAACATGCTCCGGGGTCGTACCTCCCAAATTTCGAACGTTAGTGTGTTCTTAAGGACATTATACTAATTACTAAATAACAAATTACGAACAGTCTGCCTCCTTTTAAACTTGTGACAAATCAAACCAATTCGCTGTAATGAAATGATGCATTTATTATACGTATGACAGCGATATTTTGACTCAAGTCTGTAAAGATGACGCGACTCGGAACGAAATAACGAACCAGTCGACACGAACATACAACGTACAGCTACAACGGATGCTGTACAAACGCAGTTGTACGCCAATCGTACGTGATGTGTGCTTCAACTATATGCAATAACGTGCGTGCAGCCAAATAAAAAACAACGAGCGGTCTTAAAACGAACGCCCAAAACAGTTCGACACGATCGGCCTAAGAACAGTGAAATGTCGTCAATATATGCCTTATCGGGGTGCGAAGACTTCCGAGTCAGTTGTATCTATCAAGTTAAAGCAGACGGGACCACTCACGTCGGTATATACGTAAAGAACAATTAAAATGTCATTTCCCGTTGAACAGCGCCTATTTTTGCACCTCATTTTGCTACCACGACAGTCATGACGTTGGTGACACTGGCTAAAATGCATCAAAATTAAAACGTGTACTGAATTAAGATTGTGCGCCGCCTTATATAGACATGGTCCAATAATTAGTGAAACATCGAGAACACAACATCAACACTGTCTCTGTACAACTATACATTATAAACAAAGTCCCCCACCGACATAAATACGCCGTCTACCAAATAAATTACACCTTGCTTGTGGAGAGAAACCGTATACGGGCACGTGGAAAACACAGTGACGTTGGTCCAGTAACATTAATGGTCTTTGCACCCTGTATACTTCCCGATATCAATAAATGTGCAATTGTCAGATAATTGCGTTGGCGGTCTTATTAGTTGCGTCTACAGCTGAAATGTAGCCAACATATGCCGAACACAAGTAAAATAATTTCCACGTCACACACACAGACAGCTTGTTCACCATACGCATGCGCCAACAAAATGGTGAATGTTCGTGACTGTTTTCTTTTTGCTTTTTTATCCAACGTTCAGTATCGGGGATCATTGCAATTTTTGATAGCTTTGTGACGTCTGATAAATTAGATTTCCGATGTAATGGGTTTATTACGCAACCGCACAACTGTGATACGATATTTTCGCATGTCTTGAATTATAACATTTTATCGAAACACAAAAGTAGATTGTCCTCGTTCAACTCAGTAATCGCAGTTACGAACGTCGTAGCTTTAAAACATATATATATATATTATATATATATAATATATATATATATTATATATATATATATTATATATATATTTATATATATATATTATATATATGAGCATCAAGTGATTGTTACGTTTCCATTATAAATTTACATCGCTGTGTATCACATCGTTGATTGGCCTGCTCCTGTCGGACCCGTGGAATGTAGAGAGTTTGTCGTGAACGACGCGCGAAAGACGTTCACAATAATTTGCCGTATACGGCATGAGATCGGGGAATGTTGACGAATATGATGTATTTGCCGCTTGGGGATAGCACACTTGTGAACGCTGCTTTGGTTAACGGCAGAACGGCCAGACATCGCTGCCAGGACCGCGTCGATGTGGGGGATGGTTCGCTTGTTTCATTATCGCCCGGGTTATAGACCGATGTCGGGCGGTTGCCTTATTATCGTCCGCCCGTCTGGACGCGGCGCGAAACAAACCACTTTAGTACACCCTCTTCGACGTGTGCCGGGTTCTCCGTGAGACTGACCGGTAGATGACCTATAACCCACGTAGTATTCCGTCAGCTGAACCACGACGAGGGTTAGGGAAGCGGGCACCGATCCCACGGCGCTGCCGCCACTGCCGTCCGCCTGTTAAAGGTCGGTCGATGCGTGTGTTGACCGGTGCGCGATCGTACGCTGCCCGGGCACGCATGCACGCACGCACGCACGCTCGACGCGAGCTGCAGCGTGCACGTCACGGGAAACACGGCTAGAGTCCTGAGCAAATGAACGGCGGGCCGCGGCTGAGTCCGCCCGCGATAAATCACAACACTTCGAACTTGGGCCAACCGGAGTTGTCCTTGTATTCGAGACAGTCCATGGGCCCGCCGTTAGACGGAAGGCGAGTGAGGCCCTGCGGCCCCGACAAACAGCCGTATGACCTCATCGACGACGCTGCCACCATCTGGTTGGTCACGTGGTTCGACATGGCCGCCATGTTGACGCTGTTGTGAGAGTTCATCGGCGCCACTTGCGCCATCTGGCTGCTGGCCATCACCGGCGGGAACTGCATCGGTGAGAGATAGTCCATCGTCGCGTTGCCGTAGTAACTCGCTTGGCCGTATGCCTGTGTCGAAGGCGACGCGTACGCCCCCTGGTGCACACCGTACGCCGACCGTTGCATGCAGCTGCCGCCGCTGTTGTTCATGAGATCGCCCATAGGGGGCGGCGCGATTGACGCCGGACTCCAGATGGGGGCGCTGCTGCAGGTGGGCGTGGCCCCGAGAATGGGGGGCGACTTGTAGTCGCGATAGGACGGAGGCGAGGGGGAGGCGCTCTCCGTCGCCAGTGGCGGGGTCTTCTCCTTCTTCACCAGTGTCGGCGTCGTCGTTGAGCCAGACTTATGCTGTTGATTCGGCGTGCCGCTGCTACTGTTGTTGCTGCTGTTGCTGCTGTTGTTGTTCGTCTTGCCCTGGTCGCCAGCCTTCTGCTGTTGCCGACACTTGGCGCGTCTGTTCTTGAACCACACCTACAATACACAGAACGACACCGTTAGAAATGCTATGTACCAGATACAGTCAATGCAGTTTAACAGACGCTGCACGACATTACTGGTTAGTATGTGCGTGCGTGCGTGCGTGCGTGCGTGCGTGCGTGCGTGCGTGCGTGCGTGCGTGCGTGCGTGCGTGCGTGCGTGTATTCGTAAGCTTCCACGTGAAGTGCGCGTATACGCCTTCCCTAATCTAGCGATAACAAAATTGACTGCGCACTGAAACCAGACATAAACAAACGTTGTCATCAATTCTATACTCTAGGCCTGGGTCATAACTGCGAGCGTACAGTCGTTGGAGTGGCTTAGCGCGGAGTCCTTCAATGGGAGTCTGTGGCGGGCGATTTAATTCCGATATAAAGCACGGGAGGAGCCCAGCTGACTGGCGATTACGTTCAAGTGCATTAGGCTTTTAAAGCCGCTTACGACAAACGATTCCAACGAAGGATGCATCGCGTTTAATGCAGTCGGTTGGTGCTTCGAAGACAGTCGGTGTCTATATAGATCGTAATACGCAATCAGACTTGTCTAACTCTGAAGTGGCACGCCGAGCTTAGACACGTTGTAGCTCTTGCAGTATTATTTCTAAAGCCGGGTCTGACACTTTGGTATAGCATACGGTCTATACCTGCGACATTTCGCAAAAATACGGAATCTTGCTGTGTTACCGCATCTAAAAATGCTCTACCTGTAATGTAGTTAGATCACGAATATATATATATGTATATTGTTATATATATATATATATGTATATATAACACAATGCATAGGCATATATACACATTTCCTCCGAATGTACCCGTTATTTCGTATTGGTTAGAATGTACACAGGTACAGCAACCACGCACAAGCGCACATGCGCTTCCCGCATAGGACGGCCGTGGTCAGTTAACAACGGACAATGCTAGTACGGACGAGGGTAGTCGACTCAGTAACGGACAATGGACGTGGTCAGTAACGGACGGTGGTCAGTGACGGTGTAGAGGATAAACAGAAGCCGGCAAAAGGCGCCTTCGTTGGTGAAGCAGCGAGCGCCACCTTGATGAGAGGAAAGCCTTAGAGTGGACAGTTGAGCAGGGAAGCGTCGAGCGCCCGCCGGCGAATCCCGGCAAGAGTTGCTCCCATTTCACACCTGGACTGTCAACGTGATTGGGTGGGCGAGGTAGCCATGTCGACCGCCAAGTGGCGCCACTTAGCTTACAAGATCGCAAGTATATTTGATATGAAAGTACTACTTGTGAATGAAAGATTTATACTTAGTTAAATATCTTAATAACTGATTTTTACTACCCTAGTTACAGTAGTTTAATAATGCAGTAATAATGTCCGTGATCGCATGTTTTGGACTGCACTAAATTTGTTTGTGGCTGCAGTTTGATTATCTATGCATTACTTTTATTGACTGACGTCGTTTATGCATAACTTTTATTAACTGATATCGTTTATGCATTACTTTTATTAACTGATTCGTTTATGCATTATATTTATTAACCATCTTTACCTAATATGTTATCGTCTTTATCTCCGATGCTCAACAAGAAGAAGACAAGTATCCAATGTTTGTTATTGGACAATAAACTCGCTCTGTGTTATTCCATCCAATCGACTACATTAACCGGTTTTCACTAGAAAACACACGATACTAATTTTGACACACTCTCTATGTTTCAGAATTGAAATTTAGAAAATATGCATGCACGAAAACAATAAATATGTTCAGAGAGAATGATATGCCGTGCGCACACAGAAATATAATCACACACTTTCATTGTTACGGGTTTTGTATTTTTTCTAATAATGGTGTCGTGATTAAAATAGTTAGTAATAATAACGTATTACAGCATAAAATTGTACTGTCTAAGTATACATAAATATTACAATATCTTACGATAACAAATACTGATGATGTTATGTTTATCATCGCATTGTCTTTGTAAGTTAACCCTATCCTATCGTAAGCACAGCAGAGTTGTAATCTGTAACGTAAATAACCATAATGTACAAATGATTAATAATGTATTACAGGTATTATAAATAAACATATCATCAATACCTACAGAACACAAAAGAAACGGTACTATTTCGATACAAGATTTTGTCATGCATAATGAACTTGACAGACTAGTAAGTCCAATGTAGAAAATTTTGTTCAGAGCGCACGTGTTTGCGTTATTATTAACCAGAAATAGGAATGCATTAATAATTGATCCTACCCTAACAGTAAGGACATCATTTTATATGAATATATAACAGTATTGTTATTGTTGCTTCAGAGAGAGCATAGTGTGCAGCATTGTGTAGGTGCCTCACTCATTCGGCGTTTGTTGTTAACAGCATAATTTCACAGCCATTTTGTAGTGTGTAATTTAATTACTTTAACATTTCCGGAAAATTACTGCTGCATAGTGAGCGCTTGTGGTCTCGTGGCGTCCTTCAAAAAGGTGTTGGGTTAGGCCATAATAAATGTCGAACATGTTATTCGGAACCTCGATTCTTCGAATATGTCAATGTCCGAATGTCCTTCCCGTCCGCTCGGTAAATACAACTGTCACCTTTCGCGTCCGGCGTTACGTAATGGCCACAGCCGGGTGTGTGGCCAGCGATAAGCCTATCGACGAGTTGGGACTGCTGTTTGAGAGATCGTATCGGTGTCTGTGTCGATAAGCGTTCCACGGGGTACAACGTGGACGGTGGTACTCTACATGATGAAAACGCGGGTTCGAAATAGCTCGTTAGGAATCCTTAGACGTATTCCACACGATGTTGTAAGGGATTTGTATTTTGTTTTTTTGTTCACTTAAGCGAATAAATGGATATACATGGATCACGCTGTAGTGGCGAGGAGTAAACTATGAACTCCATAAATATCTGCGTTAAGGAGATAGACTCCCGACAGTCATTGACGCGAATATGTCTGGATGATAAAAAAAACAATCGTGTCATAAAAGAAGCTGTTGAATATTGCGGGCAAGGATCGAAGTTCATTTCTGCGATCATTTTAGGGGTCAACACATATTCACCACCTACCCAAAAAAAAAAAAAAAATTACATCAGAATATTCAACAGTGTTTAGCTTTGAGACATGGAGAGTAATCAAAACAGCATCGGGAACATTCACAAACCACAGAGGACGACAAACCAAGCCAGGATGAAGATATAAATTCAAAAAGAAAGTGAATGATGAATATAACACACCATATGAATAAAACGCCTGACATGATACGTGACATGGTTTAGCACGGACCCCGGTATGAAACGAACAAACACATAGACAAAAAACAGGTAGACAAAATATGTAGCCGAAGAAACGAAGATGCTAAAACAAAGTGGAACTGCGGAAAACTGCGTCGTATAGAAGTGTCGTTTTGGCCCTATATAATATAATTTGAGTGAAGAGGAATGGTTATCATTGCGTGTGTTATTATACTGATCGTCTAAGTATGTTGGTTCGTGAAAAATGCCTTTAGAAATGTTGAGACAATCACATCGCATCGGCCGCCGAGCGCTCTACGTGTGGCCGTGGATGCGATGACTGACAGCCACCGGCATTCAACGCCGAACTTCGGTGGCGTACAGCCGCCCGAAGCGACTGCAAAAAGTGTCGCGTAGGTTGGTTGAACTTCGGTCGAAGCATTAGCTTAATTGGCTCCTCGCTCGCTGCTTCACCGATGCACCTTTAGGAGTTCGCAATCTAAACAGAGCGCACGTTGATGCATGCATATACGCTCGCGCAGATAGATTCGCCAGAGAGTAAAGAGAATCTGTGTGCGAAGACTCTAGCTCCTTATAACTGTCCCTTTCCCGATGGGAATAATTACGCAACAAACGACTTATATATTTACGATACTCGGGTGATATAACACGATAGGCGTAAACCTCAACAACCGCCCGAGCGTTGACCAATCCTACGATGGATCGTTGGCAAACAGCAGGGTAAAGCAGCCAGCTCATTAACGACTCTCCGTCCCGATGCCGAGTTTCCGGCTCAGTTTGCATGTTGATTAGTGTGTAAACCAGGCCGCTTGTGATGGGTATAGCTGGTGGCGTGTCTGGGCTCTTTTAGGCAACATTGCACACAGGGGAACTATACGTGTCGTTGCGTGCAATACGTGCGTCCAATATCCGTATGTTATTGGAATACATACGTATATATGTATATATATATACAGCCATATAAATATATTTGATGATAATCGTTACTTCGAACACGCAAGTCTTGCCGGCCAGGGATGGGAGGTGAATGAACGGCATAGGCCCCACTAAAACTAGAAGTTACATATAACGACAACTATTGCTAGAAAATAATCGATCTTATTTATGTTACTCCTATCCATACTCGAAACCATATATATTAATTAAATGTATATATATGTATATATATATATATTAATTAAATATATATATATAATTTAATATGACATAATAGTGGAAACTTGGTTTCGAGTATGGATAGGAGTAACATGGATAAGATCGGTTATTTTCTACCAACATAATTATTATATCGTTATATTTAGTGGGGCATATATATAAATATATATAATTAATGTACAACTATATAGATATATGTACATATATTTATATATATATCGTTATATATTTCTTTACATTTATATATATATATTTATATATATATATATGTATGTATATATTATAGTATACGGGTTGAGTGTCGTGCGCCTACTCTGGTGTCAGTAAACTTCGCACCCATCGTTGCCTCGAGCAACGCGCGGTTGGCTTTGAGCGAACTACTTGAAATGAAAATGCTTATCTCGCCTTTGGAGCGTGGTTTTGTCACCGTCTCGAGTGTTCTGAATCACTGATATGGAACAAATATTGCCCCCGATAGATGGTCGTGGGAACGTAAAGGTGCCGAAACATGTGCTAAACACCGTCTATGCTATACAAAACCTATTATTGTGTTTCATTCAGCTGGTTTCCGTTAGGACGGCGTAGCGTTGTTTGACGGGACAATCCCAACCAAAATATTCGTCATAGCGGCCGATACGTGACCACGTGACCATCCATGCATAGTCCCGATTATTAGACATGTTTGAATATCAGTGAATGTCATGGAAATACCTCTCGTCAACGAACTTCGTTTTTCTAACAATCCCACCCCATTTGAATTCGACGGAATACAACAAGGTGGCTGGACGAACTCTTACCTGAACGCGAGACTCTGGCAGGTTGATCTTGAGAGCGACCTCTTCCCGCATAAAGATGTCCGGGTAGCGAGTCTTCTGGAACAGCGCCTCCAGAATGTCGAGTTGTGATCGCGAGAAAGTTGTCCTTTCTCTCCGCTGTTTTCGCGGCGTCCCAGCTGAAAACGAAGCGGTAGATTTATTTTCAGTGGTGTGTGTTTTCAAGTTGATCGCCTGATGGCGTAGTGGGTGACGAACGACATATAACCAGATGACAATGCGACAGTCGGTGTAGGGCAGTTTTCGTTCATTCGCATTATATCGGTACCCGTGAAGAGTTTATATTAATCGGAGTTTTGTTGCATTGCCTAAATCTCTACTGGAACTTTCATATTTCCATTACAGAATTTTATTTGTTGACGTGTTTTCCAAATACAGTAACGTGTACTTTTAATACACATAAACATAGGTTTGAAATATGCAGCATATTAAAGGTTTTATGTTGCATCATGTAACCGTATTTTGTGGGACGTGTCCATGTGCTACTGGGTCGACTGGGGGAGAATTCGTTGTTCTCTGTACACCTGTCTCCCTGGCATACCCTACACCACGTATGTTAGAACATGAATCACTTGCCGCATGACCGCAGAATCGACAAGATCGGAAGACATTGAGAATTAACAAACTGGAAGGGAATGCAGTCGACAGGATGCGACTGACAAGCGAGTGTTGGGTGAAATGGCGAGATGACGGTCGAGTTTTAACAAAGCTTCCTTTGGCAAGGATGAATAGTTTACAGTGGAAACCGTAATTTTACTTGTGACGCATTTCGGTATAAATGACAACCATTAAAATGACACCAATAAGTAAAGTGACGCACAAAAGAGAGAGGCCATGGTAAAAAGACACAGAAATGGAAAAATCGTCGATTCACAGATATATAAATAAGTAACACACGTCACAAAAGATTGGTATATACGTGTCAACATACATACACACGCACATACACACACTCATACACGAACACACGTATAAACGTAAATGCACGCATGCGCGTACAATTCAGTGTACGTGTTTATATATATATATATGTATATATATATATATATATACACACACACAATGTATATATATACATATATATATATACATTGTATATATATATACAATATATGTATGTGTGTATATATAAAATATAACTATTCTTCGTTGGAATACTTATAGTGACAGTAAGCAAGTATAAATATTATTTACGTTATACATAATTCAATCACGTCTCGCTTATCCGCACACAAGAATGGTTCTATAAATGTTAACGGTGGCTATTGATGTTAAGTTACCATTGACTTGTATTTTGATAGTTATATTATCAACGCAGTGTGGCCTACTACTGTGATAGTTACATAACTATTGCTATACTGGTAGTGTCAGATATTGCGGTGTTAGTGTGGATTCATGGAACAGCGATACGTCAGGAAATCAGTTACCAAACCATAATTTATAGATGACGCCGTGTATACATACGAATAGAATGACAAAATACACTAATCATCAGGTGTCTGCTGACGTCATGATCACGCTCGGATTGACACACTTAAGAACGACCTTTAAAATAGTATTACTAAGAGGCTGTATATATATATGGAACCAGGATATGCACAAACATAATCACGACCACGGAACGAATTGTGAATAACTGTTGGATAAAGTTAAACACATTTCTATATTTAGATTATTATTATGTTTACTATACAGCAACAACACCCATCCCAATTGGCGCCATATATACACACAGACGCGTTTTTATACCGGTCTATCAAAGTATACGCCATTTTAAGATATTTTCGCAACGCTGCGAGTGTTTTGGCTACCACACAGACACTTGAATACGCACGCATGCGCACGAGCAGGCACGCGCGTACGAGCACGCACTCACACACACACACAGACGCGCGCACACACGCGCACACACGCGCACACACACACTCACACGTACCACGCACGCAAATTCGAGTCGATTCCAGTTAGACAGGTCTTTGGTAACCAACGGCACCTTAAACAATGAACAAACAGTAAATGTTGTTGTGACGTAATGTAAATACAAAGACCGACAGTGTTAACTGTCTGATTAAGTTTTCCTAATGTATGAAAGTGTATATGATCCAAAATAAACCAATACATTAGTCGGCCAGACGGTTCCCAAAAACGCCTCGCGTGCCAAAATGGAAACACAAAAAAGCAGGTCATTTACCCAATTTATCATATATCACACGAAAGCATGCGGATTACTTTTCATGTTTTAATTGTGATAAATGACTCCCTTGGACGGTTCTGTCTATATTCACCAAGTGCCCGATTAATATGCATAATTATACATATAAATGTGTTATTGCTGTTAGATTAGTAATCGCTTAGCACACGTGCAACGACATAATTTATTATATCTATAGATTGTCTTGTGACGTTGCGAGCGTCCATGTTGAACGTTGAGTCTCCTCAACGCAATGTTTCACGGTTTTGATTCTCGTCCGTTTTTAATTTGCGGTTTTCCTGTTAATTACCTCGCCCCACCCATACATCTTAGTCGACTAATTTAATTGAGGGCGCTACAATGGCGAACGGCATGGCGGGATTTCAATGGTTGTACTATTTGATCGATGCAAACAATAAAGTTTCTTGTCACGATTAAGTCAAAATGGCAAGATAAAAACCAAACGCACATCATAATAAAATTATAGAGATGTGTTGACCGAATATATGCATATTTGGGCATTCAAAGATTAAACATTTAATGATGTTGACAACATCAGTTATTAGTTAAACATTCTTCGTTAATTCCATTTTACTGTCGTCTCATTTCAGGCTCTTATTGCGAAACATTAAAGCCAATTCGTATGCACTGCGACTTGCCAGTTCTTTTTTATTTGTAAATTTGTTTTATTGCTGTAAACTGGCAATACATACATATATATATATTATATATATATATATATATATGTATGTATTGCCAGTTTACAGCAATTTGTTTTTATGAGCGTATACCATATATCGTATATATTATTTCACAATATATATATATACATACATACATACAATATATATATTATATATATATATATATTGTATGTATGTATGTATATATATATATTGTGAAATAATATATACGATATATGGTATACGCTCATAAAAACAAAACAAACAAACACAATATCCTAAAACACCGCCTCAAGCGTAACATACACATAGCAGACAATTTTGAAAAAGGGCCTCGGACATTTATTGAGACGTCTTGAAATATGCCGTTTGAACGAAAGTCTCGCGGGATCTCGCTCGGTGACGAGAAACGCAACGAGTCCCGGGGGATCACGTGATTTCAACAGATCGCATCGCTCTATTAGGCCACTTAATTAATTATGATATTTCAAAGGCTGGTGACCGACCGTCCACCGCGGATCCTGTGGATCGGCGCACATTTCTTATAAATACTTAAATGAAGCAAGAAGAATGACGGCAAATCAATTACAAACTGACCTAGTGTCTTCCCATAGTGAAGTTACGGTGATTGTGCGTGGCATATTATCACCGGCTGTTAGTGTCAAACAAAAACGGTTAATAATCCCTTATAAAGCATTGCATTATAATACGCAAAATATGGAATTATAAATATAAAAAAGTTAGTAACTAAATACAAGTCCATACAGGCTGTACTCCGAAATATACATTTCGTATTACGTACGAACAGTAACATCAATACATACAACAGCAGAGTTATTTCACTGTTCACACGTGTACATATCGATACAATATGTGTACATATATATGTGTATGTATATATGTGTATGTATGCATGCAGTATGTATATAGTATGTATATAGTATATATATATAGTATATATATATATATGAAAATAGTCATTCCACTGTACTGAGGAAAAGAAACAACAAAATATACTATATCATATATTAAGCTAAATACATTCTGTATTGTTCTACTTTCACTTTGAAACCGAGTAATGTCATAACTTGCACAAAACAATTCATGTTGTTTTCGTAGAACAATATATACAAATATATTTTTCGCGCAAATTAAAAAGGTTGCGGGAAGAACATGCACTCGAAAGCTCGGAACGCACAACACTTCATCGGCGCACAAACTTGACACTGGTGAGTCGGGAGCGAGGCGAGTTAAGAGGGCGTGGTTGGTGCGCGTGTTGATGAACCGGCTACGCCCCCCTAGAGGATTTGCTAATTCCATCGGGTCGGGTTCCGAAGTCCAGGTATCGTCAACATTCGGCCGTTAACTACGGTGTCTCTCGAAATTTAATGAAAAACTAAATTACCGCGTCCATGTTGTTCCAAACATTCCCTTTCCATTGTTAGCGTTTAAATGTAATTTAGTTCTGTAAGCATTCTGTAATGTGCATCATACTCGATCGAACAGAGTCTGGATGTAATAATAATATATACATACGAATACGAGTCGAATTGAAACATAAAAACATAACGGTTAAGCTTAAAATGTATTCGGAAAAGTCCTACGAGTTCCTCAACTTAATTTGGAATAAAGAGCACCACTATTTAGTAAGTAAAAATTGCTGCAATGTTTATTATTGGGTATCATTATTGTTGCCCTTTATAAATTAGGCCATACAGTATATATAAATATATATATATACATATATACATATATCCATATATATATATACATACACACATACACACATAAACACAGATACACATATACACATATAAACTACACAAAACAATTAAAGGAACACATATTAGGGATAGCACACCTGGTCTACCACACGAGTTACACTTTGTGCACTCTGTGTGATTAAGGGATTGTCTTAGCTACGAAACAACTCATGTTTGATTGAACTCGCAATACCTCTACGTGTCCACACCCCTATATAAAAATGGGTTTTGTGGTACTTGCATTAGCTATTTTTACAGATTTGTTCACAATCTGACAAATATTGTCCACAGATGTTTTCTTATAAGTTGTGTGCACACCTCTCGCATCCACACACTCCGGACAACGACGTGGCATACTCGCGATGATCAGTCTGATGTCATTTTGGGGTATGGCCTGCCATTCCTGAACTCGGACATTGGTGCATTCTCTGGAGGATGTGGCCTTCGTGTAACACGTCTGGAGAGCATGTCCGAGAGATGTTCTATTGGGTTCAGGTCAGGAGACCTAGCCGGCCAGTCCATCACAGGTAGATAGAAGGTCATGGACACCCGTGCTGTGTACGGACGTACAATATATTGCACTGATATGAAATCATCCCTAACAACGCTTGCATACGGTTCGACAATAGGCTCCAAGATGTCATTGCAATGTGTTACTGCCGTCGTATCATCTCTGGCAAACACGTACAGGTCTGTACGACCATTCAAAGACACTCCGGCCCAAACCATGACAGAGCGTCCACCATACCGGTCAACTTCCACAATGTTAAATTCAACATAACGCTCCCCCTGGCATCTCGACACCCTAACACGCTTATCATTGGTTGACACAGACAACCTGCTCTCATTTGTGAGAGCAGGTTGCCTTCAGTGGCGTAGCTGCCAGTTCTGGTGCTCACTTGCAAAGTCCAATCGTGCTCTACGGTGATGCGCAGTGAGAATAGGGCCTGTGGCAGGTCATCTGGCTCTCATACCATCCTCATAGAGTCGATTCCTAACAGGCTGGTTGGATAAGTGAACTTCAGTGGCATGGCGGAAGTTAATTTCCAGGGATCGAGCTGTACTCAGGCGATTGCGACGACACAAAATAACAAGATAACGGTCTTGTCTATGGGATTGTCATCCCCGATCGACCTCGACCTTCTCTCCTAGTGTACTGCCCAGTCTCCTGGTAATGTCTTCATAGTCAGCTGACTACACTTGGGAACACATTAAACCTCCGAGCTACCAGCGACCAGCACCAGCGACCAGCACCAGCGACCACCAGGAGACACACAACAATCACAATCCACGCAGAACACATCATTACGCCATGGAGGATTGGACTGGAAATGGAAAAATAGAAAAAGGACTGGAAAAATAACTAATGCAAGTACCACACAATCCATTGCTTCAATAAAGGTGTCGACACCTAGGGACTTTGCCGTCACACTTGAGTTCTTCAAACATGAGCTGTTTTATAGCTAAGACAATCCCCTAATCACATATAGAGTGCATAAAGTGTAACTTGTGATCAGATACGAAAGAGCGAATAGTTGCTAGACATTTCGGCCGCGGGAGACAGTAAAATGAGCACTGACAAATAAAACCGTAGCATCTTGTCTCAAAGACAGCGTAGGCTAAATGTTGTAAAGCAAAACGAAGTTGTCCAGGTCATTCGCTATCGTCCACTCAAAACAAGTCAGTAAGGGGTGCGCGTTTCTCCCAAGTAGAAACCGTTAAATATATAAAGGTTGTCCTCTGACCGGATCATACAAGATAACGGATGTTGAACATCTTTGAAAACCATATTTCTACATGTTGTCTGACTTCAAAAGTCAGTATTAGTCATATATGTGCGTTTCGTCGACGTAGACGGGTGTGTACTGCATACGTCGATCGACGTATTGCTGTCGTTGCTTGGTCGCAACCGGCCGCGTCGAACACACCGCGACAACTGGTGCGGTTGTTCGCGCGCACTCTATCGGAAACTGCAACACGACAGCGCGACAAATTAGCCGCGGCTGCCATAAAGAGACTCGATGGCAGGCGGGCGGGCCGCTCGCGAGCGAACCTCGTAACCCGACCCGGAGCGACAACGGCCCTGAAAGGGATCGAGCTCCGCCCACAGTCGCAGCTTATTTCACACCTATTATCGCCTGCCGAGGACGTCTTTGTGGCGTACGGCGGCGGCCAGCGCCCACTGACGGCTGTGTCAACACGGTCGAGCGACGGCGCTGCCAACAGTCCATCTGGCGGAATGTCCGTCGGAACAATCGTGTGACCGTGTCAATGTTGACGCGTTGACGGAAGACGCCGGTGAGTGGCACTCGCGAGCAAACAGGGCCGTGTTGGTCTTCCTGTACGGCAACAATGCGTTTCCGTTCGGACGCGACGAAACCGGATCAAAACTCCGGCTCTACCAGCGATTTACGCTGTTTTTTTTCTCATGATCTTCGATGATGCAATCCCATTAATATGTATCAACGTTTGCTTAAAACGAACAGACACCATTAACTATTATTTAAATGAGATACCCAAGCGCGGCGCATTTTTTGGTGTGGGACATATATCCTTCTGCAATTACTTCGATTTGTTTTATTATATTATATAACCTGCGTACCACTACATCTTAGTATAGAAAACTAATGCAAAATGTTCTCTCCCGTTGCATCCCTTTCCGATTTCCCATATAGATGCCACTGATGCCTGTATGAGCAGCCATGCATAATTATTATACGCACAGAAAGTCTTACTCTGCCGTATTTTGCACCATTCATACCCAACTGATGGTCAACGTTTTGATACGATTCCCTCAAAAAACATCCCAAATTTGGTCGAAACTGTTCCACTTTCTAAATCTGATTCCGAACTCAATTGGCTCTCGCTATATGTAGCCTTATCATTTTACTAAAGAACCAACGAAATATAAAGCCCCTTGCTTTGACGAAGCTGTCTTTACGAGTGTCACTAGACCGCCTTACACGCCACGCTAGGACACGTCTTTGGCCGGCGACAGAGCCGGTGTCCCCCGCAGTGACACGGCCTTTGTTGCCGCTACGACCAGCCTTGAGAACGCGACAAGGAACGAGGTCCAGGAACGCAGATTACCAACCTTCGGAGCGAGCACCCGCAAGACCCGGTCAAAGATCTACTCCTGAGCTTTCATCGTTGCGCCAGTTTAATGCCCCCCTAAGTGGTAACAATAAAGACGGTTAAATTCCACTATACAGCGAGAACCGTGGTTCGTATACCGACAGCCCTAACGAAATATGTTCGTCGTGAGTACGACGCGGGCTGTTCGCAGGCTTACGGTTATCGCATGGGGCACAACGACACAGCTGGCAGTATTACTGAAAGGCAGGAGGCATTATTCTAGCAGCAATCGAAACTGTTTGAGAGGGTGGAAATATGTTCACATTGTTGAGTATTCATTACGAAAATTACTTTATTATTTGGCCAGGCATTCAGCTGTGGATTTCTGACCCATAAAAAACTAAACTGTATCTTAGTTAACCTATAGTGACATATATAGACAACGATCCACTCTGAGCCTTGTGTTGCCACGCATGCCAAACTTTCACTGAAATTCATTACGACATAGCTAGCTACTGCCATATCACAAAAAGTTACATTATTGTATATGTTAACGAATTCGTGTGTTCATTTAATATAAAACAATTATTTAATGTATCTTGTCGCTCACATGTAACAAATACGAAGGTAGGCCTATTCACGTTAAATAAAAGTTACACATTGCCCTGCACCGGAACTGATTTTGTGTGTGTATATATGTGTGTGTGTGTGTGTGTGTGTGTGTGTGTGTGTGTGTGTGTGTGTGTGTGTGTGTGTGTGTGTGTGTGTGTGTGTGTGTGTGTGTGTGTGTGTGTGTGTGTGTGTGTGTGTGTGTGTGTGTGTGTGTGTGTGTGTGTGTGTGTGTGTGTGTGTGTGTGTGTGTGTGTGTGTGTGTGTGTATGGATATATATATATATATATATATATACATATATATATATATGTATGCATACACACGCGCGCGCGCGCGCGCACACACACACACACACACACATTCTTCACGACCGACGAATACAATCTTGAGAACTAATTATTTCTTAAAAAAACAAGACTGTTTATTGTTGTAGTAATTTCGTAAATCCAATTGATGCATTTAATGTGTGTGTGGTTTGCACAAAAGCCAAACATTCGTACCAGATTTAAATAATGCGTTTATAATTGGATTACGTTACAAATGTTATAATTTATAAGGAAATCAGTACACCCACAACTAAACATATTTAATTATTACTACTGAATATCATATAAGTTATATTTTATTTGTGATCGAAATGGAAGCCTGTAAAATCTTTGCGTTTGAACAAATTATATTATACTTTTTTCTTTAAAAAAAAAAAATATATAAATAATATGTTATATATAATTATCATTCCAATATATCGTTGACATGCCGCATATGACATACATACACACACACACAAGCACACGCACACTCATATATATATATATATATATATATATATATATATATATATATATATATATATATATGTATATATATATATATATCGTACCGCCGCTGTTCCCACGCCAGTGTGTCCTCATATATAAGAGGATAATGCAGGAAAAATTAGGTAAACCGACAAGCAGCTTGTGTGAGTTGACGTTATCGCGAGTTGTTGAGCTTCTCGGACAATCGACGTGAGTATTTCTCACCTTGTCTTTTTGTTACGCGACCCCAGCATCCGATTGTCCTGCTAAACCGCGATTATCCGCCGCCGACGACAAAGGCCGATCGTACTCTATCGGCTTGGCGGGTGCGGATGTTACCGTCACCTAGCACAATATTTAGATGTGTGCTCGACGTTAGACCGTGCAGATCTGAAGCGCACATATCCCGCAGTCGCCGCCAACAATGCCGATTACCGACGGAAGCAGCTTACGAAAATTTAAAGCTTCTTCCACGTCGGCTTTGGTCGAGTGCGTTATGATACGACGTGTTAAGCATGAACGTTCGGTAGTTTTGAGTCCACACGAGAATGTGGATGGTGCAATGTTACGAGCACTTGGAAATCGTATGCTGGTGACTGCAGGTATAGCGACAGTGTTGTTTATTTTAAGGATTGACGTTATACGGTGAACGCCCAAAACGAGACAGGTGGAAGTAACCGAGTCAGACTTCCGTGTCAGTTGTTTTTGTTTAGCATTTAAAACACAGATCAGGTGCTTGGGTTGTCGCGGTTACTGTTTGCCCCTATAACATTATTGTCACTGGATGTATACACATATATGCAACATTTGTATACAATATAGATGTACGACATTGATCATGTGTATAACTGATTACACCGAGTGATACAACCGTATGCTTTGCGGCAGATAAATATATTTATTCACCACAAAATCGAGCGGCCTGCTTATAAATGTAAATCAGGAGTAGTGTATTGTTTAAATTAATAGACTCGATCCCGAAACTCCAATCAAAAGTCGACGTCTCCCGGTCGTTTATAGTTATACGTCTTTCTCTCAAATCAATCGTCAACCAATCATTAAAACCTGGCCAATACCCAGTCGTTGCTGTCCACTACGTTCCGGCCAATTGCCAAGACTGACCGTTGCACCTGTGTGTACATTCGGGTCTGACACCTCGGCAGTCGCACCTGTCGTCCAAGGTGCGACGGAAACAATGCGGTCGTCATGCGTCGATTAGTCGCGCTAACGGGGGAAATCAGTGTAACCATAGAGCGATGACGGGTGTCACTACAGGCGTGTTTACTGTGGTTCCGTATTACTGAGACATGTATTCAAAAGGTACATACCTTGGTATCCCATGGCCGGATGGAGCAGGTTTGCCCCGGGGGAGGTGAGGCTCACTCCGTTGACGCTGTACGGGAGCAGCCCCAGCTTCCCGCCGGACTGCACCCGGGAGGCGGAGGACGGGGGCATGGGAGGCGGCGGGTATCCCATGCTCGCCATCCGGTTGTACGGGTAGCTGTCGTAGGTAGCCACGATGGCGGCGGGCGAAGACGATCGAGTGTAAATGGTATCCGGGACCTCGGATTCACTCCTCTACCGCCTGCAAGAAACAACGGTATCCGCGCGTGATGAAACCAGAAACATCGGCGTCGCTGCTGTCAACAACTAAACACGTCACAGGGTTAATCAGCGCTTGCCCAGCGACAACGACGGAGCGGGTGATAAGACCGGCGACTACACGGGAGTGTCTGTGTGCTCGCCGCCGCGCGCACTCAACCGGAACAAACGGGCGGCGAGGCGGTGATTGGCTGCCGGCGACAGCCAATCGCCGCGCGGCTGCCGCGCAAACAATAGTCTCGTCTCCTTACTTCGTCACCCGTTAAGTCGCGGAGACATTCAAACGGCGACAATGGTGAATTGAATTCGGCGTTTTATAGCTGCATGGTCTATTGCCAGAAACACGGTGACCCAACACACGAGTATATTAGGCTTATATAGGGGAAAATCAAATCTTGTGCAATCTATCGTGTAGTCCATAACAGGTAACCTATTTTATCACACATAGCATATACAAACATTTGTGGTATATTTTATGTTGTGTATACACTTTATTCGTCCTCTACACTAAGGTTTATTAAATAAATAATAAGTAAATATAAAAGGTGGATAAAACGTATCGGATAAAACGGTTTACTTGATATTGAAAACTATATAAAAAGGACTTTCATGTAAAGTTGTCTTCATTTGTTTATGTGTATATAAGTTCTAACAATGTTTCGCTGCTTTAATTGAGATCGCTTAATTAGAATCCGTGTTAATGCCAGTACACCAGCACACCAGCACAAGGCTCATAATTATGTTTTACCAGTTTAGATTATGAAGAAAACTACATTACAAGTTCACGGA
>OZ023211.1:12080456-12092956 GCA_963995525.1 Escarpia spicata
CTGGGAAGAAGCATTAATTACACTTCGCGCATTAACTGCAGCCACGCTGCAATTAATGCACGAATACGAAGACTATTAGTACCGAAATACTCACTACTATCCATAGCCAGGTACTCATTCATATAGCTGAGAGAACCGGGGCAAAGTAGAGTGAACGAACTTACCAAAGGTTCGAAACGGCAGCACAGAATTCGAACCCGAGTTCTCTCGATTGGGAGTCCGATGCTCTTTAGCCACCATGTCACTGCTCTCCACACGTAACCGCGTGCATGGTGGGGGTTGAGTTTTGTTTTGTATTATTTTGTTTTGTTTTGTTTTGTTTTGTTTTGTTTTGTTTTGTTTTGTTTTGTTTTGTTTTGTTTTGTATGGTTTGGTTTGGTTTGGCTTGGCTTGGCTTGGCTTGGCTTGGCTTGGCTTTGTTTTGTTTTGTTTTGATTTGTTTTGTTTTGTTTTGTTTTGTTTTGTTTTGTTTTGTTTTGTTTTGTTTTGTTTTGTCTGGTTTGGTTTGGTTTGGTTTGGTTTGGTGAAAGCGACCGTTTTGCGTTACGCGGAATCATCCTTTCAAGCCAGTGGTGGTAACAGCGAGTTCGCTGAGGCAGGTGTACGTCATACCACCATCTGGTCGTGATTGTGGGGATGCGCCCAACTTCATATAGCAATGCAGTAAACTTGCGGGTAACCCCGCTTGTCTTCCCCGCAGCTGGTGTTTACTACTGTTTCGTGTATAATATTATATTAATATATTTATTCGTACTACAATGTGTACAATTATAATATTATACAATTTAATTGTTTCCCGGGCGAATTAACAAAATCGTATAAAAAAAAGTGTTGAGCTTACACGACACGCACTTTGGCGGGCAAGCTGTGGACTTGTACATATTTATTTTTGTGAATTAAAAACATTATATCAATAAATAGTAATAAATGAGGGACAGGTAGGGACGCTCTAACGCGGTGTGCGTTGAGTTTGGTGATTCATACACGCACACCTACATCCCGCGGCGAATAATTTCAACGGGTAAAACCCACATTCCTCGGGAAATTCTCGCTTAGGACGATTGGGATCTATATACGTGCAATGTCATGCATGCACAAACGCGATGTTGGTGGTACAGAGACGGCGGAAAGATAGGGTTGCAACGATTCACTAGCTGTGAAAGTTACAGCGAGCAGTATTTTTTAATTTCATTGAATATCATTGTACAGTTTTTGAGAATCTGTGATATTTTTACACACGCGAACATGTCGTATGTGCACATGTGCGTGCATGCGTGAGGGGGTGGGTTCAAGCGCCGCGGCCTCTCTTTGATCTCCACCTGTCGTGGACATTTTTTACGCATCGCCTTGCGGGACAACCCGATACGAGACGGGGTCCGGTCTTTGTTTGCGATGATAAAATCGAGAGCAAACATGTCACTCGTTATCAGAACGATGCAAAGAGAACATGTTTCTGGTTGGCTGGACCAGGGCAGCTTGCTTTCACCGTTTCCTTCTGTCGGAGGAAACCTGTCGTGATTCACGCTGCATTCACGCGTGCGCCGGTTTCATCCACCGTACCATTACGCAAACACACACCGCGCGGCAAGACTTCTAGTCTGCATTGGTTGCAGGGCCACAATGCTTCCTTCACCTTGCACATCCAAGAGCATTTACGAGATTGCTTTTCGTGCGAACTAAAGGCAACGACGACGTTGGCCTTTCTGCGCCTGAAGAGAAGCTATGTCCAATCGAACTATCAGCGTGCGCCGCGGATTATTACGAGCTAATTAATTAGGGAAGCGCAAATTGATTGGCGGCATCAAAGCGATGGATGTTCAGAGCGGACGCAAAGCTGCGGGATAATTTGTAATGGTAACGGACGCTGATTTGGTTGTTCGTTTACGGAAGCATATGGTCGCTCAGCGTCTGCCTGGGTTCTCTTGCATCCTTGCTGTGCGGGCAGCGTGCCCGGGGGACGCTTAGCCAAGCAGGGCATCCGATTAGGTGCGTTTGGCAGACTTCAACGACGCGAGAATTGTAGCGGAAATCAACAAGGTAGAGGAAAAGAAACATAAAACAATTACTGCAAAAGTACACGAAAAAAGAAGTAGACGGGAGATTAGGAAGAAAGGGCCCAATTGTAATTTAAATAAACGATAACAGAAGACGATATAGTTGATAAGAGTATGTGCCAGAGGAGTAATAAATCTAGATATTAACGTAATTTGATGGTGGATGTTGTAATGTGGTCGAATAGACAAAATGTAAACGGTAAAGAAAAATGGCTCTAGAGTTGACAAAAATAGTATAGCATATATAAAAAAATATAAGTATGTGTCTATTGTGTTATTAAATTAACTCCCAAACCAGGATGCACGATCAGCTCTAATGCTTTCGTTTGTTGATCCGTGGCAATCGCGGAACACATTACACTCTTCAAAATGTTGCTACTGTATTGGTCCGTGCCAATCGCGGAACACATTACACTCTTCAAAATGTTGCTACTGTATTGGTCCGTGCCAATCGCGGTGCACATTACACTCTACACATTACACTCTTCGAAATGTTGCTACTGTATTGGTCCGTGCCAATCGCGGAACACATTACACTCTTCAAAATGTTGCTACTGTATTGGTCCGTGCCAATCGTTGGACGCACCAAACTCTTCAAATATTGTTTCGATATGTTGCTCCGTACCAACTGCGCGAAATATCCCATTCCTCAAATGGTGTCACTATACTGGTCCGTACCAAATGTGTGTCAGAATTCTGAAATGTCACCATAAAATCTTAGGTCGAACGTATGTCGGCACTTGCTACATGCATACACGTTTTGGCAGCGATTCTCATTATCAGACCTTGCACTATTATTGGGCTTATCGACTGGCGTACAAATATAATATCTCTGTGCGCATACGTCGAAGATTATTGTCTAAACAAACGACTGATAACTGTGGTTGAATATCTAGATGCATGGTTGCGTCTACAGCACCTATCTGTCATATCTAACTGTATTTGTAGGTCAAGTATTCCATGTAAACACAGTCTTCAACAAAGTGTGAGTATTTTGCTTGCCATTTATACTAATTTTAAAGACTGGTGCGGTTTTTAATGACATCGAAAAACAGGTTAAGGTCGAGGGTAAGAAATATCACGTACGGTATAGTGCGTTTGGAATGGATGCGTCTACTTCATGGTTTCAAAGTAAATTAGTTTATGTACACACGTTCCTTATATTCATCGGTGTTGTGCGGTTCACGACAGAACGAGGATTTAAAAGGTACCTCTTCAATTCGATTCTGTCGCTTGTATTATTTCATTTTGTGAGAAAAAAAAACACCTATTTATTGTAGTATCCGCTATATTTTAATACAATATGCTAGCACGCCTTTGTAACCTCTGTATATAGTTTTGGTAAAATTATCATACAAATATGTTTCACTTGTTTAATATTGTGTAAACCTCAATTCAAGTTATTCTCAAAACATGAATATTGCCTTACTGGAATGTTCGATATGACTATTCAAGTGAGTCCGTATATTGATATTATCGACGTTCAGTGGTTTGAAGATTAATTATTGGCCCAGCAAGCAAATTACCAGACATAACGAACACAATTAATTATCTCGACCAGAAGCAATGTAAAATACATCTATTTATCTATGGATAATGACGAGAATTTGTAATAAATTATTTTCTTATCCTTTCAAGTACGGCTCATTTGAAATTATACGCTGCATGTGCCGCGTTATTATACTTTGGGCTTGTTAGTTGTGTCGATGCCATGAACGACTGTGTACGGTTGGTGGTCAGTGGTCACACACAACGCTGTATTCAGTGTTGTCATGATCTATACTAAAAGAAGTATATGCGAGTGTTATTACATTGAGTGTACACGCATTTGGCCCTAGTTTTGCCAACCGCTCAGTTACAAATGACGATGTCCGCCAGACCGAGGTTTCGACGTTCTCACGAGGAACCGAAAACGAGCTGATCCGTACAAGAGAACACTCTCCCGGCCATCAATGGAAAATACTTCTTGTTTGATACCTAAATATTTATAGTGATTCACCAGACTTCGTAGTGCATTCGCCGATCAAAGGCCCTCCGATGTCCACACTCCCACGAACTTACGCCACCGCGTAATCCGTGCATCTCATATCGCCGTCATAACCGGATCTCGAGCGTCTTCAAACGGCTTCCGGACACCCGAGAACGTCCTCATATTCTCGCACGCCGCCCAAAAGCACATCACTCGTTCCCTCCGACGCTCGGTTTCCCTGCGTCGCTTCATCCCATTGCGCAACACTTCCCGGGAAACCATTTGTGTCGACGTTCTGCGGATCGTTGTATAATCACCTCGGCCGGTAATAACGACGATGGTGCGACAATGGCTGCCCGTCTCGCGCGCTCGCGAATAAATATTTCCGTTGCCGTCGCCATTCAAATGTCGCCCGTCGAAAATACCGTTTTCGAGGCGGGGGACAACATGGGCGCCCGACGCGTGAATGGACGCGGGAAAAAGTCCGACTCGAAATAAAGCGGGACATCATTGTCATGGAGATGGGACGTAATTGCCATCAGAACGCTGAATACCTCCGTCAACGCCGGCGAGGGAGCCTCGTGCCGTATTGAAGGGTGCTATTGTCGCGGGTACTTGCTGAAACAACATCGCGCAACGAAGAAAAACTCGACCGCGTGCCACCTCGTGTTTCCGCTGTCAGAGCCCCCGATCATCCCGTCAACCCTGACTTTAACGTCGCTCAGATTCGCACTGCACAGCTAAAGACCCCCTCTGCACCACGGTTCATATATCGATCTGGTCGATATGCATACCATGTGTATAAACTATATAAAGTATATACCCTAGAAAACGTGAGGAAATTGGGGAACACGTTGAATATTCTTCAACAGGGAATCGGGAAACTATATCCACGGGAAATACAACATGTTGGAGTTATATTCAATTTACGAAATTATGTGTGTATCATGAGTATAGGCCTATCGTCTTTGGGTTTATCATATATTATATATACAGCGTGACGCGATATTAACTGCAGATTCTGCCGTCACCATTAGCCTACATTTAATTAGAAAATGTCGTTTTATATAACCTCCCAGATTACTTCGCGTTTTAATTCGCGGCAAATACGCTTTCGGAACTTTATTTTTATCAGAAAGACTGAAGCGCCCGAGATATTTTCTCAAAGTGGACCTAACATTTTGGAAACTCATAAACGGTCATTCCGCCGTGTAAATTGTTTGACATTTCCCGCGGCACCATTGCACTCGGCCTGTCACAATGCTCTTACCACGCGTTTATACAGCTGAGAATACACTCTCTCCGACGGCAGATACACCCATCCGAAAACAAAGAGACATCGGCCAGCGAGTGTACATTTAGCCCGAGTTCCTCGCATGCCCTTACTTCCAGCACCACTCTGTTGACACCGCTCATGCGCTGTGTATACGGGCGTGTTTGACCGGTGCAACGGTAAAGCAAGCGAGACAGAGTCGGCCTGTCAGCGTAGACTTGCTCGGGCTCTTGAACTTTCCTCCGGCAGAAAACCAACAAGACAAGACGCCGTGATGTGGTCAAAATATTGACCGAACCAACTTCATTATTAAGCAGGGTGGGTGTTTCTGCGCCCGTTAATGAGCGTGCGATACAGCGCCTGCGTGCGTTACTGAATACGATTGAGTCTGCATTGTCTACATACCGTTGTCCTCCACGCGTTTGGTGATATTTGTACACGATATACGTTATATTTTAGATTACATTTGTGATTACATGGAACCAGATACAAATTATGACAACCTTAACAACTAAATCTCAATCACACATTATGGCACGGATATGCATAACTACACCGGACGTTCGACACCTGATTTAAATTAACGTTTGAAAGATTTTGCAATTGTTGAATCATTATTATTATTATTTCTACACAATTATCTCATTGTCGTTTTTTGTTTATCAAGTAATACCTGCCATTATTTCTTAATATATAGCTGGTACATAATGTTGCTTTTAATCATGCAAAAACATTCGAATTTAGGATTTTTACCTGTGTTGACGTAAACCGTTTACTTTAAATATTTGCAAAACAATCCCTTACCATGGCCCGGTTTTTTGCCTCATTCGGAACCAACCACACCCCTACTCGAGAGTGACGGCCCCCCTCACTACGTGAAACCTGATAGAGCCGGGATTGCAAGAGAGATCACGATGTTGTCTCGCAGCAAATTGTCAACAGAGCTAATAAAATATTTGTTCTTGCGGACTGCGGGTGGAGGGCAGACACGTCCGTCATTAGCATGCGAGCACACGCTTTGACACATGCCGGGCCGGGCCGTGCCAATACACATCATGCCTCCAACCCGCGCCAATACACAACATGCCTCCAACCCGTAACAATCCACAACATGCCTCCAACCCGTGCCAATACACAACATGCCTCCATCCTGTGCCGATACACAACATGCCTCCATCCTGTGCCAATACACAGCATGCCTACATCCTGTGTCAATACACAGCATGCCTCCATCCTGTGCCAATACACAACGTGCCTCCAACCCGTGTCAATACACAACATGCTTCCAACTATGCCAATACACAACATAACACCAACCCTGGTAATGTTGTTGTTGCTGTTGTTAATATCGTTGTTGTTTTGTTGTATGTCTACTTAGTTATATCTCTGTGGTACAAACTGTTATAATTACTCCGTAATCCGTATTTTCGGGAAGCGATTTCCACAAAATAATAGGCCAAATGTATTATTGACCATGAGAGTTATTAGAGTGCGACTGCAATCATTGTCACTATCACAGTTAGTGATGGTGTACATTATACGTTCAAACAAATACAACAACTTAACGAACTACACAATCGAACGTTACATGCATACGATGATCTGTTTCTAACAATATTATAGATAATTACGCCTTGTTCATACTTTCCCTAACATTCCTATGGACTAAGCCACGAGCCGTTAAAAATTGCGCATCGCGTTCTAATCGCCTTATTTCCCTAATGAAATTAACATTTGACAGCGTGTGAATTGCCTTACAGTTTATCGCGTCCCCGTGTTCAGATTTTTCCACGACAAAAAATCCGTGTTCGAATTTAACAAATTAAATTTGCACAGATTCGATTTGGTCGCCTTTAATAACGTCACACTTTCGGACAGCCATATTTGCTCGGAAGCTTTGATGTTTGCTAAGCTGCAGACGACGCACGCACGTGCCGGGCAAGAGGGGGGACTTTGAGGTATGGGTGTGGCCGGTCCAGAGAGAGATGCATACACTCTTGTCCGGGCGCAGGCGCACCCATGACATTGTCACACAAACGGCAGATAAACCCGACGAAGATCTAACGATTATTTCGAGAGTTTTCGAAAATATGCAATTCAGTATAAAGTTGCAGTCAAACACGAATAACAAAACTCTTGACTTAAAAACTATCAATTAGAGAGCGTTTCAATGATAGACATCTGTCAAAGAATTTAATGCGATTTGCATATAAATAAGATCCCGATGTTTGTATTAAAAGCAGTTAAAGGAAACCCCAATGTTCGGTTGCTTGAAAACATTTGTTATTATCCGCAAATGCGTGTGCAATTATAAGGAATGTATAAACGAATTCGTGACCGAATATACCCTTTGTGAACACATTTGCAGCACGGAATATATATATATATATATATATATATAAACATCAGTATGTAAGTACTCATATATGTGTACGCGCGTGCATGTATACATAATATGATATGTACGTGCGTACGTACATATAGACATATATAATATAATATATACGGCCTGTATATATATATATATATAATATATATATATATATATCACATATATTTATATATATATAATTGTACATTGTATAATGAAATATATATACAGTGTATATATATATATATATATATATAATTTACATTGTGTAATGAACTATACACATATATATATATATATATACAGAGTGTATATATATATATATATATATAATTGTACATTGTATAATAAACTATATATATATATATATATATATAATTTACATTGTGTAATAAACTATATATATATATATATCAAACTATACTTAGATACTATATAAACTAATTTCATAATTGTAGTCATCACACATGATTATACATTTTCATTTGATACTATATAGTAATAATCACACAGATTATTACGTAAAATACAAGTCTGTTTCACGCACCTGTGGGCTAGTGTAACAGGTGTTTGGACGACGTCCTCGTGGATCGAGTGTCGGCGCTCAACAGGTCCGTGTTGATGTTGAACTCCACGCTCCAGCGGCGTGTGTCGACCCAGAAACGAGCGCCGTTAGCAAGTCCCGTATCGCCTCAACTGTATCCAGTCTCCGTTCTTCCTGGTTACCGGTCTCGTCAGAGTCTTGTGAGGTTTTTTCGTCCGTCAATCCGCAGTAAACACTGGTCGTCGCTCACGCTAACGATATTTCGCCCGCTTTTCGAGAGGTCAATCCTATAGTAAAACAAGACTTAACCCCACACACGTACACCGACTTAGCGTCATGCAAATGCGAAGCGGTTTTGATTTATCGCCGCGAGTAAGCCTGTCACTGCGCGCTGTCCGAGCACCAATATAACTCGATCTGTCTGACGGCGACGCAGCCGGCTCAGCCAATGGGCGCGCCCGGCAGCCGACTAATCCGATTGGATGTAATACGTGTCCACGTGACTTAGCCGGTGCGTTTTGATTACCTGCCGGATGGGGCTTGATTTGTTAACAATCGCGTTGTTCCTGCTCTTTCCGTTCTGTTTTTCGCTGGGAACATTCGCGGGTTTGATTACTGCTAGTAGTAGAGACGTATTTTGTGCTTAAATGCAGAACAGTGTTACGCGATTATAAATGCATTTTTTCATACGATACGTTTTGGATTTTCGATTACTGCTATAACAACAGAGGCAGTTGGGGTTTTTCGATAACTGCTACACAGCAACAGAGGCATGTTATGTTTCCTTGCCACATAAACCATAGTGTTACAAAGTTTTTATTGAGTACAATTAGTATTCGCCGCGGGTGTTTTCATGCATATTAAATGATTTCGATGAGAGTGGTGCTGATGTAGTTGTTGTTGTTGTTGCTGCTGTTGCTGTTGCTGTTGCTGTTGCTGTTGCTGCTGATGTTTTTATTGTTAAAAGATAACAAAATACAAACAGTTCTGAAACATGTTGATTTCACTAAGATCAGACGAAATAAAATAAAGTGTACACATGGTTAGTCTATGCACTATAGTTCAGTATCACAAATGTACACATGGTTAGTCTATGCACTATAGTTCAGTATCACAAATGTACACATGGTTAGTCTGTGCACTATAGTTCAGTATCACAAATGTACACATGGTTAGTCTATGCACTATAGTTCAGTATCACAAATGTACACATGGTTAGTCTATGCACTATAGTTCAGTATCACAAATGTACACATGTTTAGTCTATGCACTATAGTTCAGTATCACAAATGTACACATGGTTAGTCTATGCACTATAGTTCATTATCACAAATGTACACATGGTTAGTCTATGCACTATAGTTCAGTATCACAAATGTACACATGGTTAGTCTATGCACTATAGTTCAGTATCACAAATGTATGTCTTCCGTGCGCGCAATACTCTCGACGCAGTTCCCTGCTGTCGCTATCCACCTCTTCAACCAGATTTCCATTATGTTTCCTATATATTTTGATATACGAATTTTTTTTTAAGTTTTCGTGAATATTAACTTAGAAAACATGTATTTGCTAATATATATGACGTTCGATATAGGAACTTCTGATGTATGCGCAACCATTTAAAATGAAGCATTTTAACATCCCCGTTATGACGCGTTGCCGTGGGTATATATCAAGACAATCAGTTATATAATGAAGGAACACGTTAACACAGTTCCAACACGTTCCATCCACTGCATTTTGGTGATGGCGATACATCCTATAGGTTGGCAAAGCTTCCCTGGTGCCGAGGCAGCCGCGCGTAACGGGAAAACCAGTCACGTGTGTCGAGAAAGTCTCGGCTGGCACGAGCGCTCTACTCGCTGAGATTAATTAAACCGTAATTAGAGTAGAGCAGTAAATGGCAGCGGCACAGTTATTGTCGTGCTGCGGGCGGTGTGCGCACAGATCACAATGCCCCTCGTCTGTCGCGATAATGTCCAGCTCCTACGGCGCCGTTCTTTGCACCGCGGTCCTAATCACAGCAATCAGGACCGTTTTGTTTCCTCAACTCAAATTAGCTCGGAATGTCTTGTGCGCTGTCCGGACAGGCACGCAGGCGGCTTTCGACATGTCTACAGGAGGGACGGGGGTGAAATGGAGATGCTTTATAGACAGGAAATATCTGATAGAAACGTGAAGATCCACGGGTTTCGTTTATTAGGCGTTAGTAGTAAACTTGTATACGCATGGACTGCAGTATTAAGAGGTGCATTGGCCGATCAGTGTGCTTGTACAAGGATATGCGTGGTGTGTATGCGAGTGCTTGCATCACAACACAATACAAATATTACGCACGTATATTATATACTATACGTTGTAGTACGTAAGTATTGAAACATGTTTAACTATAGTTTGGAAGTTGAGTACTGTGAATATATATTGAATATAATATGTTGATGACATACGCGTATAGGCCATACGTGTGCACATGGACAAGCGGGCACACACACACACAAACACACACGCACGTACGCACACACAAACACACACACGCGTACGCACGCGCCCACACTCACACGGACACATGAACGCACGCATGCTCCGACGTATACACACGCACGCACGCACGTACGCACGCACGCGCACACACATACACACAAATACACACACACAAACACACACACACGAATGAGTTGTTTGTTGTTCACGCCTTGAGATCAGTTGCGTTTACCGATGGCGGCGAAGTGCTAAATGGTTGTTTAGTTTCAACGCCTTGCGCTAAACCACACAGCGTCCCCGATAACATCACAAGCCAGTTACGTCTAACCGCGAGACAGTTATCTCTCTCCTCTTTCTGTACGCTGTACGGCTTCGAAAACGAGACATGCGCATTACTGCATGTATGAAATATATATATATATGTATATATATATATATATATATACATATATACGCAAGTTCGCACGCACGCACGCACGCACACAAACACACACACACACACACATACGTCGGTATGCGCATCGCATTTCAGATGTGCCAATGAAGGTAAATTCTTGAAATATTATTGTAATTCAATATAACAAACGATAAGCCAGTAAAACGTGCGGAAACACTCGGAGTCTGGATGACGACGATTAACCTATTTGCAATATATGAGGTGAAATAAAACCAAAACAAACACAATATGAACAACTTGTTTAACAGAAAGTGATGTTAGTAATAAACACTTCACGTCTTCAAGAATGCACTGCTAAAAGTGATATTTAATCAACCTGCAGTTTGCAACGCCATTGTTGGCTAAAGCAATAACTATATAAGTCAATACAATAAATAAATAAATAAAATTAAATAAAAATGTACAATTCATGATTAAAACAAAACGGGCTTCTATAATTTGAATGGCTGGATAACTGGGAGGCGGCTCTCTGGAATACACATGAAGTTTTCGTGAATATTAACTTAGAAAATATGTATTTGCCAACAGAAGGTTTTCCAGATTACATAAAGATGGAGGCTTCTCCTGGTACGTTTTACTTGATTGTAAAAATCAGCGGTTGCATTGGACGACTGGAATGTTCAGTGTCAACTTCGACTGCTAACTTCCAGAGTCTGTCTCACCTGCACCTAGAAACTATAAATCCGCCCCGCGGTTGTATTTTCTGCTGCCTGAAGACAAAGTCTGCGACACCGTGATCCTTTGAACATTGTTCAGCTTTGTGCGTCGTCCTTTCAACGTAATTATACGTCTAAATATAACTCTTCCAACTTGTCGTCGGCCGGTTGCGCAATGAACGACTGCGTGTCTACAGATGTGCCCCTACATTTGCACGAATGGCAGTTGTGAGCACGCGCGCGATCTCAACGACTGATCACCGAATGGAACAGACTGCATATATATATAGGCATAACCAGGATCAATTGCCAGGATGTATTGCATTAACATAATCACATAACACATTAAAGCTAATGTCAGCCATTATATCATATTACAAATTATCTAAAAATAATATTACTAGTAAGGCCCATAGCCTGGTTGATTTTGGGGTACGTTTTTCTGCCTTGAATACGTTTCGCGATGTCGAGGGGGAGGGGTGGTATTGAAGATCTTTTTATTCAAAGCGGGTATTGTCTGAGTTTTTTCACGGTCGTGGCGGTAGTGTCGAGCTCGTAACAATTTGTATTCAAGCGCAACTACTCCCCCTGGACTTTCAGGGGGCAAAAAACACAAATGATGCTAGTCTTCCCTGATTAATGTAAACGCCAGGTCGTTAAGCAGTGAGAACATAGACGAACTGCAAATATAT
>OZ023211.1:12097956-12112956 GCA_963995525.1 Escarpia spicata
AACTCGGCGTCTTGCACGAACCTCCATATGGACATGTCGTGCGGCAACGGATTAATTACGATGGTTTTAATGAGAACTATTGATGAAGACTTCACGGTCAAGTCGTTTCGGTCGACTTTACACTGACCAGCGTAACTTCTGTCCAGACGTAGTGAGCAAGAGATCGAGTAGGCCGATTATACCCGTTGTTTCCGGTGGTGAAAACGACGTTTCTTTTCACAAGTGGTTGTAACGTTATTTTCTACTATGACTGAACAGACAAACTGTTAAATAAAATGTTTAGGATACGTTTAAGATTACACTAATTTAAACCAGTCATCTCGGTCCTAACAAAGTGAATTCTACTGTAAACAAACTTTCGCTGTCTATGATATTTTTCATAAACTTTGGCGACATATTAAGCTAAAATTAGATGTACAACAATAACATTCTGCGAGTCGTATTTTTGTTAAAAATGTCATGTTTAACTAATATAGGGCCTACAGTTTCGGCTCTTTAATAAGTGCGATGTGGCTATAGTTATAACGACCGCACACACCCGTAACTCATTAGAAATACACAGAACGACGAAGAAGAAGAAGACAAAGCCGTATCTGCTTGACTCCGGTTTCACTTATCCTTGTCGTCATATTGGCTGTAGCAATTGAATTCATAATCGCCTTTCTGCTTGTCCGAGTCGGTAAGCGTTGACTCGAGCATTTATGCAGAGATTAGCAAACGCCACATGCGGCTATAAATCACGCGGCCGGTACGGTCTCTGATCCTCTAAGGAGGTAATATTTGGTCAAATGTCGAACTTGTAGCCTTTGTATTTAGATCGCATTTGTGTCGTCGATCCGTTGATTCTGTTTCATTAGGAGTTGCTACTCTCTAACGTAGGTCAACTATTCGAGATTTAGCATCGAGAGTGCACTGAAGCGTGACGCAAATACACAATGTTAGGGTGAGTTAATTCCATATGTTATATTCAATAGGTGTCTTCTATCGTCATACTATTGAGAATTATTAGTTATTAAAACAAACATGAATATTATATATGTATAAATATAATATTCATGTTTGTATAAATTATATACAAACATGAATATTATATTATATTATATTATATTATATTATATTATATTATATTATATACTGGAATTTCTAAAACCTAGCACCGTTGCAGTGCTTTAACACCAAAGTATTTGTAATCCGTTTACAGTCATCAATAGTTGGTATAAGAAATGTTTACATGTATAAAATGAATGTTTCACAAGTTGAAAATAAGAAACAAAGCATAGTAACGTGATGCGCAATTAATTAAAACAATTAGATCTTCCAAATAGCGGAATACATACGGAGTACTGTAGAATGCATCCTCTGTTTTATTCTGAGTGATTACATTATATGGATAGGCCTGGTGTCGTTTGCATAGCAATTGTATACGCAGTTATATGTTCACAGATACTAAATGAATATATATACAGCTGTATATACTTGCAAATATTTATAAATTATATGACTATTAACGTTAACATCCCAATAGTTACAAACTGATATGTAGCATTCGTACGAAATATTACTGAACGCTAACTGACCGTACTGGAGCGTATAATATTGAATTAAAAATATATAAACTGTAACTCTATAGCTATAATGGTTGTCTGTTGTGGTATGTACGCAATTGAGATATACTAAATAAACACCTCTTTGTCCGCGGCTTGTGTCACTAGCGTGTTATCACCAGATTAGTTTTGGGTAATCCACACGGTCAACCCTACACCTTAACCAGCTTTATTTAGATTTCGTTATTTGTTTACGGAAGCTGTTGACATAGTTTGTAATTATAACTGTTAATAATTTGCTACTCATATATAGAAACCATACGCTAAGTAGGTTATCTTTGCTGCGTGTTATTAATGTGTAATAAAACGTTTCATCGAAGCATATAGCGTTTGCAATAAATTAACATTATACCCATATATGCCTGCATATTTTTTATAATCTTTATTTTTAGTTTATTGTTTTTATATTACTGCATCGGCGGGCAGAAAACGTGAACTAATTATACAAAATGAGACATTTTGCGAAAATCGTGCCATCATCATCGTAGGTATGAAACAGTGGCAGAATAGCATAACTAATCGAACGCGACCACATTATTTTTATGTTTGCGACATACTTCTAATAACTTTGCAAATTCAAAATTATGTACTATGTTTTCTGTTGTGACGGTCGGTTATCAATATATTTTAATACAATTCAGTATATTCGCGTGCCTTTGAGTACGCGATGACGTAAACAATTTTATTGTCATCGCGTGCGTGATTCTGTTAGTGACGGCCGCGTCATGTCGTAAACAAAGTTTTGTCGTGACTGGACACTTCCAATTGACGGATCCGCTTCGTTGTGGCTTGTCTACGTCACAATCAAAATTAAGCACCTGACCTTCGTCAATCTTTGTCATTGCCAGCGATGCTGAACAAGTTTATAGATGTGAATTACCGTGGTGGCATGATATTTCCTAGATCAAGCAATCTCGCTAACAATTGTCACTTTAAAGACTGCCTCATGTTTTTGCCATAAAGAAAAACTTTCAGGGCGAAAATGTCAATAAAATATACGTCAGAATGTCTAAACACTCCAAGTGTTCGGCATCAATGCTGTGTGACTCGACGGACTGTTTGCTATAGGGTCAGGTGATGGAGAGATCAGTTTCATACTTATAACAACACCACTGCATTGGATGGAACACGCTGAATGCGTATAAAAATAAAGGCTTAAGTTACACAATCTTTATCCGCCGTTTGAAGGCAGGTCGTCGCGTGTAAGGTCCTGCGGTAGCCCATCTTACACTTTGAGATCGCGTGCAAAACACGGCGGGAACAGCGGAGATGGGAGATGAAAGGGAAAGAGGCAACTCGTCACGGCGGTCAAGAGGACACGAGTGGACTCAGACAGCTGTGACAACTAGCACTGACCACTCGAGTCGGACACAAGAGCGGAAGTGACGTCAAATAACGACACTGTGCGACGACAAAGACGCAATCATGGGACCGCTTTAACTCGAGAAAGGTCGCGATGAGATTCGTGAATGTTGCATAAGATTATACACGGATGGTAGAGGTGATGACGCGAACATTCTAATGCAGAATATGTGCATTGACAAAATGTATAGAGGGGAAACATCGTTCGTTCACGAACATGTAACTTATTTATTTTGATTTATGTAGTTTAGTGTTTACTTATGCTATCATGTCGCATGTGTCGCTATCCAAACTGTCATAACCAATTAGTGTAATAATCGATGACACCAACAAAAATATGGAATAGAACGAAAATTTATATAATAAAGCGGAAGACGCCCACGCACTATTTTCATATACGACACTGTACAATTATACAACACACATTAATATATGTACACTTATTTCAAAGTAGATTGTTCAAAATCAGTCACAACTATTTTACTAAACCAAATTATAATAATGCCAGACCGGAGGCGTTGGCTTAAAACATAATTATACCATTGTATAACGCATTATTTATACCTCATTTTGAATACTGTATGCATACAAGCGTTAATGACATGTCGTAACAAGGACATGGATACGCTAATAAGAGTATCCATAAATATGAACTGTATGTTATGTCAACAAATAACGTTTAAAAGAATGCCCCCGAGATTGGTTTCCGTGGATTTAGGCGCAAAAGAAGTTACCTTTTTATTACCGTACTTACATAGACCAGGAGATCATACGTTTTAAAGACATCGAATGGTTATGGAAACAATATTGAATACTGATATATGAACGTGTTCTCACTTAACAAACATAAAAAACTAGTGGACACGAAGTTATATGTTAGTGAAGAAATAATGCATAGATTATATATTATATATATATATATATATATATATATATATATATATATGTGTGTGTGTGTGTGTGTGTGTGTGTGTGTGTGTGTGTGTGTGTGTGTGTGTGTGTGTGTGTGTGTGTGTGTGTGTGTGTGTGTGTGTGTGTGTGTGTGTGTGTGTGTGTGTGTGTGTGTGTGTGTGTGTGTGTGTTTATATATATATATATATATATATAAGTATTCATTCTTACACAAACTATAAATTAACAGAGTATTTGCTCGCGGTGTGAATACTTATAATTAAAACAAAATCAACAATTCTCTCAGAAGGGTGAATTTCACATTCATAAAATATGTTGGATTCTGGGTAAGCAAAAGTCTTGTGTGCACACTTGCCATCTGGGTTTTATGGGTGTCAATCTTGGACAACCTTGTCTTAACATACCAATCCGTAACACGTGTATGGGTTCGTGCGTTAACCAAGTAACGGAGCAGAGGTGTCCTAATTGCGTAACGAATAAATCAGCAAATAATGGACTCGTTTATTCCCACCGAGCGCTTTTGCTCAAACGCTACAAACAATAGCAACCCGCGCAATCAACGCGTTCTGTTTACCTAATTTGACGCGTTAGTGACAGTTAAAAGATGAAAGTGGAGAATGTTTGTAGAATTGGACGCAACTGCGTCACGGCAAACTGTGGCAACGACAAACGACGAAGATAGCCAGACCCGGCATCGCGGCTAGCCCGCGGCAATTACTGCGACTTGTCAAATCGGTCAACTGGTCACGCAATGGCCAGCTTTGATGTTTGCCCGACTTAGGCCCGCACCTGTCAGAGGAGGGCTGCTTATAGTTAGAGTCGGGCGGAGGTTTAATGGACATATTACGAGCAATTCTGTATATCGGTGTGCGTATGTGCGTGCGCGTGCATGTACGCATACGCGTACACGTATGTGTTTGTATAACTCTGTTCAAGACCATGTATTGACACCAAATAATTTATAAATACACACTTCAACAAGTCCATAAACATGAGTCTGAAAGTAATTCCCTTTAATCCACAAGAGAAGCGATATCTTCTTAATTTCGGTATAGGAGATCTCATAGCAAGACAAACACCACTGGCCGAAGCCACTCTTTAGGATGTTGTGCAAAACGCAGAAACATAAACATATTTCGATTAGGTATTCCCAAGTTTGTTGCTACAACCAGATGTAGTATATTGTTTTATAAAGTTGTTCCGTAACTATTAGATGGATGCTGTAGTATTAATACGACAGTTCCACGAACACTTTAGTCACGCATTGCATCTTGGGATAGAATGTGCCACACCTTTTTACTGTCACATATTACAAGAACCAACTACGCCACATTATCATGTATAGACTGTGTTCTCTCCTATAGTCATTTTGGGCGTACAATGGAAAACATGCATAGCATCGGACGTGTTCTGACGGACCTAAAATGTTACCCAAGTTAAGGTTATGTCCAAATCTCTGTGACGTGTGAGGGTATATTAAAACATTTTGTTATATATGTATAGAGCAGATGTTAGTATGTTGACTAGACCCAATAAAATGTTGCATACGTAATATTTAGATAAAATATACAAGAATATGTTTGGTGTTGGAAGTGCATTTGTTTGGTGTCGGATTTATACGTGTGAAATAAAATAAAACAAGTAGATAAAATGGTAACTATATTTTCTAAATAAGGTACTAACAATGACAGAAACTCTATTTGGAGCTAAGATTGATTCATTCACACATATTCTGACACATTAAAGGCAAACATTGTCCAGACACTGTGTAAAAGCGCAGTTCCACGTTGTCGGATGTACATTTTGGACACAAGTCATGAACTGCACACTGGGATAGACAGTGCCACAACTTGTTACTGTCACGTTGTTTAAGAACCAACTATGACGTCATTGTCACACTCACACACATACTTTGTTCACTCATGTAGGCATTCTGGCCATGAAATGAAAACATACATATTCACATGGACCTCAAATTTTCATTGGTGTCGGACGTGCATTTGTTTTGTATCGGATGTATGCGTATGAAATACAACATAACAAGTACTTAGATCTAGATACAATTATCATTATATTTTCTAGGTAAAATAGTAATCGTGGCAGAAACACTATTTGGAGCTAATTTGAATGATTCACATGGATCCTGACAATCAAAAGGTAAAAAAGATGTTCCACAGTCCAGACACAGCGGACCTTAAAAATGCACCAAACATAAACTGTCCACAGTAACAGTAATTGTAGGTGAATAAATCTTATTAACAACATCACTATCGTCACTATCGTACCTTCACAACCTCTGCAAAACATTAAAAAAAAATAGAACTTCTAAAATGTTGTGTTTTAACAAACATTTTAGACATCACCACATAAATCTGCCCTTTCATACCTCACGACCACCCAGTCAGCTACACTGACGTTGATTTTCTGATGCACTTCTGTGGGTGAGCCCCTGAATTTTGGTACTGGTAGCCAAAGAGATCAGCCAAATTCATATTTGCCTTAACTCAGAACTGTGACTCTGAGCATCCAGCTCAGGTGCTGGTTTCCCTGGATTTTAGTTCATGTAATGTAACTGGCAAATAGTGGTTACCAGTAATACTTTGTCACAGTGTGCTTCTAAAATCTGTTTTCTTGGATGGTATCTTGGGGAAAAGTTGACATAACTTACTCCTGGATACTCTCATAATACAATCACATCAACAAGGCCGCCATTGTAGCTACTGTGTGTGACATTCTCCGCTTTGACCATGGTGTCAGCCTGCTCACTTGACCATTTCACCAATACTGTCTACATTGCCCTTGACATTTATGTTGCTAACAACTTCCTGCCCAATGTCATGTCATGCTGTACTTCCCGTAGGTGGAGGTATGGAAATAAGAATCTTGGTTTGTATTGAAAATATGTTCAGTATGAGACTACCAAGAGGATCTTGATTCATGATCTATCGATACCCCTAGTAGTCTTCTACAACGTGTCTTCCATTCCAGGAAATGTATCCACGAATGCACACACTACACTTGGTATATTGTAATTCATCCAAGACAATAGCATAGTTCTCACTGATTCCATTAGTTATCCATCCATACTTCTCACTGATTCCATTAGTTATCCATCCATAGTTCTCACTGATTCCATTAGTTATCCATCCATACTTCTCACTGATTCCATTAGGTATCCATCCATAGGTCTCACTGATTCCATTAGTTATCCATCCATAGTTCTCACTGATTCCATTAGTTATCCATCCATACTTCTCACTGATTCCATTAGTTATCCATCCATAGTTCTCACTGATTCCATTAGTTATCCATCCATAGTTCTCACTGATTCCATTAGTTATCCATCCATAGTTCTCACTGATTCCATTAGTTATCCATCCATAGTTCTGGCACTAAAGGATAGAGTGTGGCTTTAACACAATTTGATAATCTGTACATATGGCAAAACGAAGATGACCGCTGTCCACCAGATGACAGGAAATTATGTCAGTGGCAAAAGGTTAATTATACTTAAAAGTTATACATAGGTTTTTGCTTCTTCAAACAAATTTACCTAAATTGTACTGGGTTTTGCAATGTCCAGTTCAATGTTCATTCGTTGTGTCCCCGTTAAAAGTGGGCGAAGTCAGTGTAATTAGTTTATAATGATGTGCAAATCCCACTGTATGGATTCATAACGGCTGTGTGATGAGGATACTGTATGCTAACATTACACAGTAGGTGCATAAATATTATAATTATGTTTAAAAATTTGACCCAATCAAACATGGTATGTGGTGTCGGACGTACATAAAAATGTATGCTCGACACCGCAGTTGCCGGTTAATTATCACATAATCAAACACAATTTGTTTTCATTTTGTTTACTCATACACATCAAATTAACATTGTATCTCAATTGGTATAATCTTGCAACCACCCAATAGCAGTAGAGATTATAAAATGTAACTTTTTTGGTGTCGGGCATACGTGAGTACATACCCGTTACTATTGCCATTAAGACTCAGTTCAAATTACAGTTGCTATTTTTATATTTGGCAAATTACAAAAATTACTATATTTTGCAAATTACTTAAGTATATGTATAAGGGTATACTGTATAAAAATGGATAGTCTACTTTAAAATTATAGTAGATATAATGATAAATATGTTGGTTGAATTTTTTGTAAACTATTCTCATTACCGTCGTCATGTCATTAGTTACAATATCAGTGATTACATAATATATGTTGAAAAAGCATTCACGTGATATCTAAAACTATGGAATGTTACATTTCAAATGATACCACTCTTGCCCAATTTTAACCAGTTTAAACAAGTGACAAGTTGGTTTACCTGAACGCGGAACTGCCTAATAATGCATTGTGTATCAAAGTAATTCACGAATTACACCCGTCAATTTCGTTCGCCGCTTGAACGCGCAAGAATCATTTGCCGCGGACCTGTCATTTGGTGCGGTGCTAACGTTCGCGTGCAGATGGTGTCGCCAATTGAGCGAACGCCAATTTGATGTGAACAGATTGACGAAGCGAACGGCGGTACAAATGTCTACATTTCAAGTTAAACACCGCATGTCTATCCAACGTTTTCGCGGTCCATTGATTTCCACCAACTAATTAATTCCACAGACGGACACCGCATGACGCAATCACACCTAGCAAGGCGGTGGGTGTGGCGTGTCTAAATGACGAAACGTTTCCATTTCCACTTAGTGGGAAATACACCAACATTATGTAGTCATTGGAATTTTTAACAACCACACAAGTATATATAGCTAATTGCGTTGGGGTGAATGCGTTCATAACAAAATGGTTTGATGGGTGTCATTATAAAACAGTAAATACATTTGCATTATCAGTTTTATTTTGTTTTCCTTGTCACCCAGTGCTATGTCTGCACGCATAGTCTCCACAATGTAGAGTCTATTCCTCGATGTCGATGTGTTAGTATGCAGTAATACAAAAATAGGAAGAGTTTGTATTACTTAGAATTGAAATTTCGTCACTGGTTCTGTGCATGGCCATTATTTGTTTTATGGACGCTCTTGTGGAGTGTATCCTTAAAATGTGTCTTGTTAACTCTAATTAACACCTTGATTGGGTGGTTTCAATTACGGGTTTGTTTGAAAGGTTATGATAATAAATATAAAATATTAAATACCGTAATTTATATTTATAGCATTTTGGTACTATAGTTTAGATCAGCAAGCCAAGTGCATAAATTCTCACGAGTAAAGTTTGTTTTATGTTAATCTCGTTCCTGCTGACACTTTCCAGTGTATATTCTGATGTTGCCGCCAACGGCCATATAACGCGTGCGTAACTCCACAGTGGCAGCCTCTGTAGAGTGGCACGCTGTAGAGTGGCACGCTAATCTCCATTTTCCCGGAAGATAAATAAGCACGTAGCCTCGTAACTAAATAACTCAAAACAACAATAGTTGTTCCGATGTCAGTGGTCCAAAGGGCAAAGGCGGGAATGCGCATGGAAAGAGGTGAATGGACCGCAGCACCTTGGACGAGATGCAGCCACACTGCCACAAAGTATTGATATATAAACCACTGGTGATGTGACCGTGTATATGCATATACCCGTCAAGATGATGGCCTAAGTTGACCATTTTGCTGATATTTGTGTTTTCCGTTATCACTCTCTGTTACCACGGCGTGTCTTTTAGGAGGGCCGCCACAACTACGGGAACAAAGATCCCTGTCTCCCGCCTTTGTTTTCACCGCTTGTGCCACGTACAACCGCCGTCTTCCGTCGCCACTCGGCCGGGATTGAAGTCGAGTTTTCTACGCGTCCTTCGAACACAAGACGCCCGCTAATCTCCTATCAAACGATGCCGGTGGTCATCGCCAATCGCTCGGACAATGGTCACTGTTTAAAACGAGCACCGACTGAAAGAAGCTCTAATCCTTCAAGTTAATTAGCGACGTGAGTTTGTTTGTAAGAGCGCCGAAGAACGGGCGTAACTGTACCCCGTCTTAACCGAGAACAACATAGTCGAGCGCTCCCCGCCGGGTTCCCTTGTCCCGCTTCTGTCCCGAGCGAAACCCTAGCCGAATCCCGTCGGAAGATCAAAGACACCGCCTAAGCCGTTCGGTAGAGAACACGGCTAATGAAACTTAATGGCAATTTGGCACTTTTTTTGGCAACCATGGCTTGGTTGAAATAATAACGGCCCATGAGCGACGTGGTGGTGGCGGTGTGTGGGGGATGGTGGTGATGGCGCGGGTGTGGTCGGGTGTGGGCCGTAACTACAGGTAATTAGACAGGTGACGAATGCATTTGTGGTTAGTGCATAGGTGAAAGGGGCAGAAATATGTTCTTATATGAGTAACGTATGGGTGCGCGCGAACATATAGGTTTGGGTTTATGGATGCACGCACATGCGTATTCGTAAATATTTTGATTTCATCATATTGTACACATAATTACGATGTTAAACACGTGTGTGTGTGTGTGTGTGTTTGCGTGCGTGCGTGCGTGCGTGCGTGTGTGCATTTAATGTATCATCAATAACTCGTGAAATACAACATTTACTAATGTGATCATATCATGTAAATATTGTTCTCATCACATGTTACGGGGTGCGTGGCTCCCGTTCTAGCTACATCGTATGTCTTTAATAATAGTAACTTCCCGACCGTACTTATTTTTTACGTTTTCGATTAGTGGGTATAATTATGTCTAAATAGGTCAAATAAATTGATTCTCGGTTCTTAGTTCCGAGTACTATATACGTACTTACGTATACACGTATGTATGCAGGCGTACACATGTATAGTGACGGACGATAGTCTACTCTGTAGCAACGAATACACGTTCCAGTTGACATTTAAAATAAGATATACCAATAATATTGTTTTTAGTAATAATAGCACATTTAATGTCTATTAACAACAACAACAACAACGATGATGATTTATGTTAACTTGTAGACAGTGAATGGGTGAAAACAAATTGCTAGTTAGAGACCTGCATGCTACCTGCTTTGGATGAGTTAGTGGGACTGCAATAGAACCTGTCTTGAGCGACCGCCCCTTCTGCAAGGTCGTAGCGGTCGTTCAACACAGGTGACCGGCAACGGAAGGTTGCAGGTATATAATACATACCCGTCGGACCGTAGGAATGTATATTATATTCCAGCGAACTTCGAAATACGGTAGTAAATAGCAATGCTAAATAACTACATCTGTGCGTCAAAGGGTACAGTAGGTAACACAATGAATCGGTGAAATCACGCCGTCATCTGTGTGTGGGTGTTGGCCTAATCGTCATGGTGTTGAAACGCAAACGCGTGGTGTGTAGGTCTATAACCGTCGTAGCCGCTAGAGGGCTCTCTGTTGGTGAATGTTATTGATGTTGGTGTAATTATCAGCTACTAATGCAGCTCAGACTCGAATCAGAGTAAACAGTCGACCACTTGCCGTACCTTTATGGTACTCGCAGTATAAAGCCTATCCGCGGTTATTAATCTTGTCATTTGCCTTTCACGTATCTCCGTTAAAGAGGGTTTCATAGGGGCGGTCATCTTTAAAACCGCTAAACTTTAAGTTAAAGCGCTTATTTCAACCGAACCAAAGTCGGAGCGTCGAGGGACTACAGTCGGTCACAATGACATCATTAAAGAAATATAGTAACACGAGCCGCAGCAATTTCACAAGAACGTAAACACGCCGAGCACTCGGCGAGCAGGCAGCCGATAGCCATCCACCACGGCGGGGCAACCGGCAGAAAATTGGCATAGGAATCATATTGAAATTCGCCGCGATTTATTCCTTTGTATCGACTCGGTCGCGCGCAACGTTCAAATGCACAATGCCGCAGGTTCCGACAATGCCACAATATCGGCATCGCCACTAACCGGCTATGGACGCAAACACGCCGCCATTGTGAGGGAGCACCGCGCTGATTGCGAATCGCTCTCGAATAAACGCGTCATTCAGAATCGCGGCAAAGCGACCGGGACCACCCGTTGGCTGAAATGGTCTGCAACCGACCGCGCGGCCATGTGAATTCTACCAGCGCGTTATGATTTAATGGTCGAACTTCGCAAGCGACAATCGGCCCGCATAGTTCTTCATAAACACGTTATTGTCACCCTTGAAAGTGCGGCTTTGCAACGTGTCAAATGCTGCGTCATTTCGCTGCGGTTCTGACTATACGTCGCATTGACGCAGCGAAAATTCTACGAAGTTACATATCTAACAAATCAACGAACGGGTTAAAATGTTCCTTGAAATATAGGCCCCACGCTGGGTTATAAAAGGAGGAAGATGGACTTTTACACAAAGTCGACACTTATTCATGAAGCCTATATGTTCATAGTTTACATATGCTTAAGTCCATAAAGTTTAGTGTCATGTATTTTGAACATACTTTGGTGATAATACTATACTATAGGTAAGCGAAGAGTGGAAGAGCTGAGGGAGGATGTTGGTGTGAAAGAAAGTTTCAAGAAGAAGTTGGTGAGAAGTCGGTTGAACTGGGCGGGACATGTGGAGCAAATGGGAGAAGAACGGATGGCAAAGAAAGCAGATGCTCGGAGAGTGGAGGGAAAAAGAAGACGAGGGCGACCGAGACTGAGGTGGGAGGATGGCGTAAAGAGAGACGTGGAGGGATGGAAAAGAGGAATGGAGGAAAAGAGCAAAAGACCGAGGAGAATGGAGAAGGGTGGTAGAGAAAGTAGTGCAAGTGCAATGAGGAGGAAGAGAAAGAAAAAAAATGTCGACGTATCGAAGCCAGCCTCACCCCTGAAGACAGGGAACGACGAGGGGAACAACAATCATACTATCATAAGTATTGTTTTTTTAAGTAAACACACACTTACTTATCATCTTCGTTCCTTTTAACTTGTGTGTGCTTCAGGCCACATTTACTACAACACTACTATATTAAATAATACAACAGTGGCGCAACATATCACGTCATCTCGAATCGTGTAATTACGTTAACATTACACTCGCCTGTCAGTCAAACAATAATTGATTGCCTCTGCCGACCGAGACTCGTAATAAACGCATAGACGGTGCATATAGACCGTTCCCGTCTCGAACAATCACTGTTTACCGGTCGGTAATTGAAATTAATGTTATTTGCGCTTACATGAAGAGTAAACAGAGCGACTAATGCACGCGATTGTGGCTACGCGACAACTTAAAAGCCTACTTTATGGCGAGGATAAACAGTGCTCATTCGACGGTTGCCGGCACTGTAGTGTATCCGACAGCATCGGGTGGATATAAGATGATATTATCCGCCCAGAGTCAACATTAGCTACTAACACCGACTTAGGGCATAGAAATCGCCACCTTTACGAAGTGAAACCCGGTTAGCGAGTGAGTTAAACCGTCGTTTTAGGGGATTTGTCGTGAGCCTAACCCGATCATCCTCGTTAAAGCCTAGCCAGTGGCTCGCGTATCTATCGCGCGTGTAATTTGTTCGATACCTATTTGAGATGCTTACCTGGCTCCAATGAAAAGAAGCATATTGACCGAACCGTGTGTCGAGCTGGTGGGTCGGTTTACGACCAGTTGCGTCAGTTCCGTTTGAGCGCCCGCTAGTGCGAAGGCGCGACGGCCAATTTGCCTGGAATCGCGTTAGTTCGGTACGGAGTCCGCTTGGGCTCAGCTAGACCTATCTAGCAGCCTCAGTGGAAAGCGGCAGGGGTTGAAGGAAGCAAAGGAGATGGAACAAGACGCTTAGGAATTGCCATCAATTCGCCACTCGCGTATCTCAAGAAAAGGACGTGTTTGCAAAGGTAATACTATTAAAGACCCACCGAATTCCAGTACAAATAGGGACGGGCATTTGGATTGACTATAGTCGTGAATTTGAGTATGTTCAGTCGCGCAGCACGCGGCCATGTGACACGCACGCACGCACGGACAGAGTCGAACAAGCAGTTGGAACTCTGGAAAGCCTACCTGAGCGGTGCCGTCGTGGCACTTTGAAGGCGTGCACGTCTATTCATTATCCTGTCGTCACTTCAAGCGGATAAACGTATCCGCCACCCGAGTAATTACCCGGCCGCGAAACGACCGGCGCAGAACGCTCGACAAATTGGGACGTCGTTACCGGCACCTCGCTGTGGGATTACGACGGCGCCGGCTGAGGTTGAGACTTGGTTTGAAACGCACGCACGCACGCACGCACGCACGCACGAACGAACGAACGAACGAACGAACGAACGAACGAACGAACGAACGAACGCACGCACGCACGCACGCACGCACGCACTTATGTGCAAGCAGAGAGAGAGAGAGAGAGGGGGGGGGGGGGGGGGGTGAGAGGGAGAGAGGGAGAGAAAGTGTGTGTGCATGCGTGCGTGTGTTCGTTCGTGCATGCGTGCATGTGCATGTGTGTGTGTGTGTGTGTGTGTGTGTGTGTGTGTGTGTGTGTGTGTGTGTGTGTGTGTGTGTGTGTGTGTGTGTGTGTGTGTGTGTGTGTGTGTGTGTGTGTGTGTGTGTGTAAACGGTTACTCAAACTGCTGTAATTTAGAATAATGCAACTACATGTACTTTCTGGGGGTAAATCTAGAAACCGGTCGCAATGCCAGTTAGAGTGTAGTCGCTAACATAACACGCGGTACAATACTAGGCTACTACATTCGTTCAGAGGAAAAAGCTACAAAAACAACAGACGAGTCTAACCGTACATAATATGGTCTGGTTGTTTTGTTGTGTTTCGTTTTTTGTAAATCGCTCGCTGTGTTTTATACGCAAACAACGTTTGGTTTCTCAGCAACAGCATCAAAGATGACCCGTCATAGCAAATCTCCCGAGTAAACCAGCGTATCGACGCGATAATTCGCGTGACTGATTTCCATGCGACTGTTATTACATGTGGTTTTTCAAAGAACTATATGCAGACGAGATACGAACGTCCATCTGGTAGTTACGGAAATTATATTTCCGGATGAGAGCACTCGCATAGTTGTTAGCAAAAACCGCACGTTTTGTTTGATATACAACACCTGGCTGCTACGCGGGCTTGTCATTCGTCTTCCCGTCCGCATTGAAGTGCGACAAAATGCCAGTTGGACGCCTAATTGCCACAAACGCTGAAATCCGATAAATCAATTACAGAAAAATGCACGTTTCACGCTCCGTAATTT
>OZ023211.1:12115456-12172956 GCA_963995525.1 Escarpia spicata
TGGTTCAAATCAAGTAGTGAACCAATCAAGTATGTTTGTGTGAGTTGATCTCCCGGTTGACAAAAAAATACCACAACTTGTTCGAAACACTTCTATTAACTAGAATCTAAACTGTCGTCTACAAGAATACACCTTGCTGAAGATGCACTGTTCCTAGTGATTACCATCGCCGCCATCTTGATTAGCCATTACCGATCCGCAGATTAAAAAGTGAAAACACAATTAACACCCACACCAATTAAGTAATTCTGCGTCCATATTTAAATAAAAACCTCAGCAGTTAATGTTGCCTGTCTGTGCCCAATTAACCGGTTGCGGCTCATTTAAGTCTTAACGAGTCGATGACGTTTTGCGCAATTTTATCGTGGCTCGTCTTTCCCTCACGTGGCACAACGCGGCGCGCTGCCGGTGTAAGATTTCATACAACCGGCGTCCAACTCCCTCGGCGAAAGTGATAATTGTCACATTGGACGACGCTGGGTCCATTAGTGCCTGCATCAAATATCGCTGCACGAGACGGCGAGACGGTGGCCGGAGCGCTCCCGCGGGAGCGGCGGGTGTCTCCGAGCACTAATACGCACTTTACGGTAATGGTGCTCTTGCAGTCGTCTGCTGCGAGGCGCATGCTCCGTTCCAACTGGCGAAATCGCACTAAACTGTAAAAATATTTGACACACAATGATGGTTTTTGAAAGCATGCTACGCGACTGGGTAAACGAAAGAAATAACTGTTATCGTTTCATGTTTTAATAAATTAAGACGTTACCACCACCTTCTTTTCAACGGTATTGGGGGAATACATAATCTGTTTGTCGTCACTAGGCGGAAATTGACCAGTTAGTCGCCCTCTGTTTGGTGCAAATGACTTACGTAAGACATGTTTAGGCAAGATGGTGCAAAAGAGGCTCAAATGACGTATACAGTGTACGTTTATATTTGTAGCTGTAGGCCTTATATATACAGTGTACGTTTATATTTGTAGCTGTAGGCCTTTTTATACATCGTATTATAAAATGAAGTCTTACAATAATCAAGTTTGTGTGTGTGTGCGTGCGTGCGTGTGCGTCTGTGCGTGTGAGTGCGTTTACGTCTGGGTGTGTACGTGTGCGTGTGCGTGTGCGTGTGCGTGTGCGTTTGCGTGTACGTGGTGTGATATATGGACCTGTATAATGTCATACATAAAATATATATATATTGTACATGCGTGTGTGTTTGTTGTACAATTGGTATATTTAATTTCATCTTTAAATCGAACTTTTTCGATACTATTAAGAAAAGAAAAATCTCGATAATGCATGTTTCGTATTGACTGACACTGCTTCGTACTGCCCGGAAACACAATATATAAGCGTATATCAGCACCAAACGAGCTTGCTTTGAAACTAATTCAAATTAGCATCAAAGATTCCATCAAACAGTATTACCAAAAAACTGCGCCATTGAATTCGGCGTATCGCGCCCGTGTTTTCAAAAAAACATATCCACGTGTCTTAAATAATACTACATTATTCTTGTTGTTACTATAAAGGATATTGTTTGCTGTCTTCTATTTCTGTTAATATATTGCTGGTCATCCCAATATACATAATTGTCAAATTTAGACCGATAGGCCCACCAGCCAGTATTTCCACTTTTTGGTTACCTGATAACACATCAATATTTCGTCACAAACAATGTAGTTCTCGTAAAAAGTGACGTCACAAACAAACCTCTTATTTGCGACGCTAAGGTGGCAGCTACGCAGATGACTATGAATAAATATTGTGTTAACGTAATCTTCTAGCAACGACAGGCACCAAGACCCGTGTGTTTACTTAGCGCCTTACCGCGGGCATTCACTCACTGTCTTGCCCTGCGGTTGTCGACTGAATTACAGCAAATTTGGAGCGAACAGCGTGAATTGAAAACGCTCACATTTTTGGAGTGTTTCGCTGATAAAAAAACACAAAGAGAAGAGTACACGGGTTTATAACATAACGAGATGTCACGTACGAATAACGAGATGCTATACCAGAATTGCATACAAACAATGCGAAAGGAAAGAATTGCAAATTTAAATTAAATCGTTGTGCATCATGGGGTATATTACTCCAAATAGGCACTATACAAATTCGCAGGCTGGGGGAGGGTTAAGGTTACGCATCGTCCTCTTAGCAAAATAGTCCCGTTTTCCGATGTCATGTCAGATAGCAGCTGAGTCTCCGGCCCAAATTTGTCCACAACGCCCCGACGCCAAACCAACCATGCCACGGACCTGATCATATGATATTTATTCTAATAGTATTATTACATATTTTTGTGGTAGGAATAAATGCAGATTTGCATCTGCAATAAATGTGTCTACGTTCATGTACATATTGAGACTAAGCTCAAATAATTGCATGGTGATGTATATAAACTGTGTACGGGCTTATTAAGCCCTGAGGTGCCCTAAGAATGATTCAATCAAATACAGATTTTCTGAGTATAGTGGCACTACTACATGAAATGTCTATGCAAAATCAGAGAAAAAGTTATTGAAGAGTTTTTGAAAAACATAAACTAAATGTGAAAATTTACCAGTTTCAGGGGCCCTGGGGGGCCCTACGGGACCCTTAGAATGATTCCATAAAATACAGAAAATAATATGACAGCTAACGGCGCACGGCGCACGGCGCACGGCGGACGGCCGACGGCGGATGCAGAGTAACGGCAAAAGTCCGTTGGACATTCGGCCCTAAGAACTAAAAATGAAAGGAATCTATACTTTACTGAATATACGCAGCACACAACAGCGACTTTGTGGGAAAGGAAAATGCACCCTACTGAGTCGTGTGTTTCTCTTTTTGCCACTACGCGCGGAAAAGAAATCTGAAGGGAAAAAGAAAAATCTAACCTATTTTAGCCGCACGTTTTTCTCTATTGCCAATATAAGGCCTGCGGGTAAAACAACGTAGGTAACACAGGTGCGTGCGTGCGTGCGTGCGTGCGTGCGTGCGCGCGCGCATTGTCGTCAATGCCATCATCACAATTGCCCTCTGTCACGGCTAAACGCTCCAGCCAAGGCGTGAGGTCGGAAGTGAACCATTTTGTCGCATTCCCGACTAACAGCGGCGTGTTTTGAAAGACAACATGGCGCAATCGTCGCCCGGGGTCTGAGGACGTCGACGGCCGGGGGTTGAATGCGTGGTGGGGCGGAGATTACCCGAGACACGGCCTTGTATGAATCCCCGTGTCAGCGTGTCGCCAAGACGGGAAGGGACGACAAATCCTCGTGTCAATACCCGCGGGGACGCTTGGTCGTGTCACTCGGCGTTGTTGTCGCATTAACTCAGAGGCCGATGACGACAGTCCGTCAACGACAGTCCACCAACAACAGTCCGACAACGACAGACCGACAATGACAGTCCGTCGACGACAGTCCGTCAACGACTGTCCGACTGACAACGACAGTACGTCAACGACAGTCCCGTAAAAATGATGACAATCCGCAAAATGCCAAATTATTTGAGTCATACGGTTGTTCCCCATTATAGTTTTATTGTGAACTACATCCCGTCATTTCATTGATGTTTTCTTCAAAGATGGTTGTTTTATAAGTATATATTTGATTAGAAGATCCTCATGCAAAGGTCATCATTATGTGTTGGTAAAAACCTTTGGGAATGAAAGTGATTATGATATAATAAGGCCTACAAAATGTTCGTATGTTGATTTTCGTGAGAATAAAAAATAATTACAGGTTTTCAGCTGGTTTTTTTTTACAGAAGAATGAACATTATTATATGTGAATTTAGACTTTCAGAAGATTCTAGATAACAATTTCGTATGTAATTAATAAACTGTTAATACTACCGCAAATGACAGCAGCCTTAACAACCAATAAACCATAGTATTCATGATTGTCAGAAATTACTATTTAACAGTGTCACAAATAGAACAGAAACAGTAACTGTCCCCGCTGACTTGGCTTAGCGTTCCTTCACACGGCGGCGACAGACGAGCCACCGTGGACGCGCAGTTCCTGGGAACTCTACACTCAGCTTTAGTGGTCGAACTAATGAACTTGGCGCGAACTCATTCTGCGCGTCGGCGCACACAAAGCTCGCGATTAATAACACGGAATCGTCACTCGAGTGGCTTATTTTTCCGTTTCTCAAATTGTTCATTTGGGTGTGAGGTCACATTAGACGTGCTTTGCGCGCCTGGCCGAGTGCGCGTAGACAATGTGCGCACACAACACTCGGCCTCCGTTCAGTTACGCACCGTTACGACACCTAAATCCGGGCAAATGCCGTTAGTTGGTGACACGCCAGGCCCCGCGACTCGACCCGCCGACCCAACCCCCGGTGGGGGTAGACACCGAGACAATCAACCGGATGGCTTCAGTCTAAATGCAATCGTCGGCAAACACTCGCCCTAGTGCGTCCGACGGTCTAAGGATAGCTTTAGTGAACGTAAAGTGGTAAACTATTCCAATGTGTACCGTGGATTATCATGTACCATCTCTCTACCACGGATTACACACTTCCTCTATATATATCATGGACTATATGTCACTGGAATATTTACAATGAACTATGCCACTGCGAATATTGTTGCATATATATATGTATATATATATATATATGTATATATATATATATAATATATGTATATATATATATGCGCAGTGGTGTATAGTATATAGAAACACATGAAACTGTCGAGAACACGCAGCGTTTGACGAAGAATACATACTGTTGAATAGTTATTCGCAACGTTATGTGTGTTTTCTGCGATTGTTCCAAGCTAGTGGAACGCGGTGGCGCATTGAGGTGAGCGTCGGACTCTCAATTAAGAGAACTTGGGGTCGAGTCCTGTGCTGCTGTGTCGAATCTTGGGCAAGTTCGTTCACTCTACGTTGCTCTAGTTCACTCAACTGTATGGATGAGTAGCTGGCTATAGAAAGTTGCGGATATTTGTGTACGAATAGTGTTCACGCATTACTGTCAGCGTGTCTGAATGCTTTCAAGAGAAGTCGAAATGATGTTCGATTGAACATGTTTGCAAGGGAGTAAAGTGTAATGTGCAGTCTATAGGTCTGGATACTGACCAGTTACGGCACTATAATTATAAGAACTTGTCTGTACCTTTACTTTACCCGAACGGTTGCCATTACGCCATTTTGAAGCGGTCATTATGTGGCGGTCATTGTGTGCAAGTGTTCTTTCGAAAAACTGGCAAAAGAAAACTTACTGGCGAGAAATAATATATTATTAATTGCATTGGACCCTTTTAGTTGAGGAAAATTTACAACCACATCGTATCAGATGTCAACGACATATCTTTCGTCTCAAATCTACCACGATACGAATGATTATCATGACTGAGGATAATTAACATGAATTATATCTCACTATAACAATTTACCTTAAACTACTCAACTAAGAAAACGTACTTTGAACTATCCCATTGAGACAATGTTCCATTACGATTTTTATATCTGCCATGAACTATTTCACGGCGTATAGAAAAGTATATCAACCATGAATTACCCCATAGTTTTATACGCACATATAGACACGCACCCACATGCGCGCTCGCGTGCATTCAAATATACTAATGCAGTTAGTACAGCGGAATCTTGTTGGTGTGCAAGCTAAGACCTACGGAATTCCTACACACGTGCGCGCGTATTCCTCCGTGTACGAGCAGTGTGCATGCGTGCATAGTACGTACGTGCGCGCGTATGTACGTGCATAGAATGATCTGTGCACGCCCATGTATTTAAACAAAACCATATAAAAGGCAAACCGACGAAGCGTCCGCAGAAAAAATGTACTCAGCTTGAACTGAAACGGCTCTATATAACAGATACGTAAAAATGCGACGAATCTGAGCCGAGGAGACGCGTCTAACGAGCTTGAGGCCTCCCGCCGTGGTATGCGCGCTGCGGTCTGTCGAGGACGCGTTGCTTCGGGGCGTACACCTCACCTTTAATTGGCGACACACGTGTTTGAGAACAACACTCCGATCAAGAACCTACTTGAAGATTCATTTAATTTATTTATGCGCCGCAGTCTCACGTCATCGCCGTGTCCAGCTCCGTGTCTTTGTGAGCAGCCGTTCAAGGAATCGCGTGGAAGGTCCTCTAGTAATAGGATGGATTGCAAATTGGCACTTAATGAGGGAGTATGAACTAAATCAAGACCAGTAACCAGAAAGGTCAACGCCAATTTTTGGGTCAACTCAGCGATTTCTCGTCGTTTCATCTGACTGCCAACACGTCCCGGTTTCAACTCTTGCGACTACGAGCTCGTCTCACTATCAGCTCGTTCCCGTGTCAACTCGTCCAATGGCAACTAGCATGCCTGTCTAATAGTTTACGGCTTCATTACAAACACTAGCCGACAACTCCAGAAATGCAACAGGTTAACTACAGACATCACAAAATGTGAACAACAATGTCGTACAGCGCCTGTATAGCGCCGTAGTGCAGTGGCCAGAGCTTCGGACTCTCAACCGAGAGAGCCCGGGTTCGAATCATGCGGGCAAGTTCGTTCACTATACGGTGCTCCAGTTCACTCAGCTGTATGAATGAGTACCTGGCTATAGACATTGGCGGATATTTGCGTACGAATAATCTTCGCGCATTAATTGCAGCATGGCTGGATGCTTCCCAGAGAAGTCGAGATGGTGTTCGATTGAATAGGTCTGCCAGGGAGTAAAGTGTAAAGCGCTTTGAGCAGTCCTGTGGACTGGATACTGCGCTATAGAAGAACTTACCTTTTACTTTTTAACGTTTTACAGAGATACCTTAATAAACTACTTTGCTGTATAAAATAAAGGTAAGTTCAGGACTGTTCAAAGCGCTTTACACTTTACTCCCTGGCAGACCAGTTCAATCGAACACCATCTCGACTTCTCTGGGAAGCATTCAGCCACACTGCAATTAATGTGCAAAGACTATTCGTACACAAATAACCACCACTGTATATAGCCAGGTACTCATTCACACAGCTGAATGAACTGAAGCAAAGTAAAGTAAACGAACTTGCCAAAGGTTCGACACCGCCGCACAGGATTCGAACCCGCATTCTACCCGGAGCTCTTACCGCTGCGCTACTGCGTCCTTTGCTGTGTTAATATTAACATCTGAAGAAACTACTACGCTGTTACTACCAAACAATAATATTGTGTGGACATGTTAACACCTTAGCAAACTATACCGTTTTACACAGATATGCTTATCTTATCTTAACAAACTATCCTCCGTTATATCGCACAATCACGTCTACGTATGTGTTTTCGTTGTTTCGTCAAGTCAAGAACTGGCCCCCGATACATCCAATTTAAAACATTCCACACGCATTGCTGGAGATAATGATTTATTAAGCACAGTATTCAACACAATGTGTAGCGATACTCGCGAAGGACACATCCATAGACCGTGCATATACGGAAGCAGTGCGAATATCCAGCGCTGTGCCATGCGCCAGTACACATTCCACTGAAACAATGTCAGGCAACTACACACATCACGTGGAACCATTTAGGCCAATCACCGCCGCCCGGCACATCCGGGGCAACATTCTCGCCAGGTCTGCTCTATAATGACAACTGACGCGCATAAATATAAAATAATATCTCACAAAGTATTGACAGAACCGTTAACGAGTAGAAATAACACGGTGCAGAACGATATCGCAGGGAAAAGGGTTGCCATACAAGATAAGAACTTAAGCACTGAACTACTATTTACAAATTACACAGCAGTGTTATTTTCGCTACTTCCGCACAGGTGAACACGATAATTAATACTGACTGGCAATAAATACAGCGATCACGCTAGCTAGAACATGTTGGATGACGTGATCACACAAGCCAGAACATGTTGCATGACGTGATCACGCTAGCTAGAACATGTTGGATGACGTGATCTCACAAGCCAGAACATGTTGGATGACGTGATCACACAAGCCAGAACATGTTGGATGACGTGATCACACAAGCCAGAACATGTTGGATGACGTGATCACACAAGCCAGAACATGTTGGATGACGTGATCACACAAGCCAGAACATGTTGGATGACGTGATCACACAAGCCAGAACATGTTGGATGACGTGATCACACAAGCCAGAACACAGCTTGGGCATTAATCACATTAGTCACAAGACAACAAGATGAACTGCGATCATATAAACAAGAAGACTAAACTAATAAAAGACAACACAGTGAACTGTGATCACACTAAACCGAAGACAACACGATGAACAGTGATCACATTAGCCAGAAGACGATACGATGAACAGTAATCACACAAGCTAGAAGACAGCATAATGAACAGCATCACAAGACACATTTATATAATATGCGATCACATAAACGGAAGACACCGCGTGTAAACTGCACAGATTACGATCAACACCGGTCAAATTGGCAGGAAGACAATTCCACGAGCACTGATCACGTCAGTTAGCGCACGTACAGCAAACACTAAGTCGAAGCCATCAAAGCAAAACAATGCAACAGACGTCGCTGCTGCCAGCCTGTGCACAGATTCGGACACCAACGAAATTATAAACTGTACACAATTATAGAACGTCGCGGTTCAACCAGTTTCGTTCTCTCACTGCGAACCAAGCCCTCCAAACTATGCACTGTGCAATCACTGCCCCGATCATGTATTGAAACGGATAGCTCACCTTCACTGCCCAACCACCGTCAACGAAACAGAAACTTTGTTCGAGACGAAATCATCAACAGAAACGTTGCTGTTTTGTGTTTACACGTGCGCTTTCTAGACTATATTTTCGGGAATTACCCCCCAAAATATCGCTCACCAATTTCAAAGACATTATATTATTGCCAGCATTTCCAAATGTGAGTTAGAGTTCCTAGTGATATATAATTCGCAAAAGAGTTCCAGTGATATATTGTATGCAAGTATTTTCATTCACAACACCAGATCAGCTCTCACAATATAATGTTAATCAACAATTAGTTTAGTCTGCCTTTTGTTATCTAACACTTTTATGACATTGTTGTATAGCTGAACAACTTTTTGGGTTAACTTATAAGAATATAATAACTACGTTCTGGAACACTACGTCAGATCACATGACATAGTCTTATTGAATAAGATGATATAAGACTGCTGTTGGAATCTGACTACGGTGTATCTCCCCCACTAACTGGTCACCCACTACCAACACTGATCACCATGGCAACAATGTTAATTTTGGCAACGGTACAATTACAACACACGTCATATAAACTGCACGACGTAAATGCCAAACAGCACAGTGTAACGACGTAAATGCCAAACAGCACAGTGTAACGACGTAAATGCCAAACAGCACAGTGTAACGACGTCGAGTCGCATCTACTAGACGCAGTAAGCGCATAAGTCGTCGTGGTAAAGTCTTATACAATCAAGACATCTTATATACGTATTTGGTGCCGCCGCTTCTACGTCGCTACATTCTGCCCGCTTACTGTAGAGGCAGATCAAACATTTGACTAGAATCGATCGGAGGCAACCGACATTCATTTACAATATGTAAATGGCATTAAGTATTGGTAACGACAACAACAACATTAATCAATATCCTGCAATGTAAGATTTCTTACGGCGTTAATAACCATTGGATTTCCTATTGTTAGTAATTGTATTACATTACAATTATAACGTATGTATGTTTGTCTTTTTAGCGCGAATTGTGTGCTTTATCGGGTCTCGGTCTCGCTTTAAGCATTAGCAATTTTCAAAGACAGACAAAAATACAACAAAGATTATAAATCCGCCGTAACGAACAAGAGGCGGAGAGACGAAGAACAAGACGTATTTGTATCACAAGCGTGGTCACAACCCGAACAAGTAAAAGCAGAATCTGCCGGAGAGACCTTTTCAGAACAATACATACACGTGTATGTCAGAGGTGACTGGACATTAACCTGTGGAAACCAGGGTTCATTCTCTTGGTCACCTGCGCTGTTCTCATTGCTTTAACCAAGAAGTAAGCAACAAGAGTCGATATCACAGCGACAACACAGTGACTGATACGCTCCAGTGAAGACGTAATATCGAACCATACCACGAAATGCAACACGGATTAACACCACCCACATTAATACCCTCCGTACAACAACATGTATTGCTATTATAAATAATGTACACACAACGAACAACGCCACGCGAACTGTATTTGTGGCACTTGCACGAATATCAATGATGTACCTGAAGCGAAAAACTACCAACGCAAAATAACACCATCGCCATAACGGTACAGGTTAAGGCGTGGGCTGCACTGTGTCCACGTTCCAAACGGGAGTATTTCAAACGTCGAGGATTTTAAATCGATCCCGCGTTTGTGTGGAATATATGGTTACAACACAGTCGTGTCGACGTGGAAAGCAAGCTTACAGGATTATGCAACCACTGCAGTCTTTGACTCAATGATTCGATCTCTGCAGAATGACTCGGGTCGCTGAACCATCACAAGAACGTTGACTGGCGGAGGCGTGCGAGAGGATCGTGGCATTGGGTTGCTTCAAAGACGACATAAATGCAAATTGCCATACACTGAACGTTGTTGGGACTTGCACTTACCCATGCTTATGGTACACCCGCCAGAACGCACAGCCCTTCAAACAGAAAATGTAAGCGAACGTTCACAGACAAAACTTGGGACAGGCCTACCTATGTTTACGTCAAGAACAGAGATTAATAACAACGTCCCGAAGACGGAAAGACAACGGTTTGACGGAGAGACAAGGAAGAGTAAACTTTTGCAAGGCGCCCTCGCTCGAGAGCTGCTCAGGCAGACGCCGACACGGGGCTGGTTGCTAACGCGCCCCGCGAGTTGTTGTCCTTCTCTCGGCGCTGTCCAAACAGAGGGCGCCGTCGGAGTTTGCCTTCCGTCATGCCGCCCGGCGTCGTCTGGTACAAGTGTCTCACGACCGTAACCCAACACTAAACCACGCCAGGCTGACGCCACCGCAAACAACTCGTTAAAGACACCGCGGTCTGACACATCGTATCGGTTACAGCTCTGTGGACCTTTGTTTTGGCGGACGACAGCGCAAGTGGTCGCAACGTCGTCGGTCGATATCTCGACCAAGATGTCGTCTCCAAGCATAAAGTCAGCGTCTTATCATAAGCAAAGCGACAACAGTCAGTCCTGTTTGTACACAAGATTCGTCCTCATGTGATTACAACATTGGGTACAGTGAAAGATTTCTCCCGACCTCCACGTCAATTGAGAAGACGTCACGACATCGGCAATGTCCTCAAGAAGTGACCCCATTTCCCTAATGTACTATGTATGTTTTGTCCTCTAGTCCCACACATCGTGTCCTGGCCGTAAACTGCAGGAGCTATCCCACAAGACCCGTTCTCACGCCATATTGTATACTACAAGACTTGTCCTGACGTCTTACGGTATACTGCACGAGTTGTCGTCATGCCTTACGGTATACTGCACGAGTTGTCGTCACGCCTTACAGTATACTGCACGAGTTGTCGTCACGCCTTATGGTATACTGCACGAGTTGTCGTCACGCCTTACAGTATACTGCACGAGTTGTCGTCACGCCTTACAGTATACTGCACGAGTTGTCGTCACGCCTTACGGTATACTGCACGAGTTGTCGTCACGCCTTACGGTATACTGCACGAGTGGTCAAGCCCTACTGTCTACTGTACGATTTGTTGTCCCGCCTTACTGTATATTGCACGACTTGCTGTCACGCCTTACGTGTATACTGCAAGACCTGTCTTCATGCATTACACGCCCTACACGACTTGTCATCACGCCTTACTGTATACTACACGACTTGTCCTCACGCTCTCTGTTAATCGACTCCTCCTTCAGTCTCTCGTTCAGGTTCCGTTCCATTTCTTCGTCTTCCTCGATTCTGAAACATACAAAGACAACGATACCAACAGACGGAGGTTTATCCCTGTGTTTACCTATTAATTCTTATTGGCTTTTTTAAGACACAACACGCAACAAAATACGAAACGTCTACGGCGCCAAAATCCTGGGAATCCAGAGATGAGAGGCGCATTACAACCAAAGAGTTAGACAATAGCAAAATCGGTGTACAATGCCAACGTCATCAATAGATAGAGATATGCTATGAAGGTAACGAGACTGTCACTGCCAAGTCAACCGAACTAACCATTCGTCGTCACCATGTGTTCAACTTGCTATATCAGATTTTCTCTACTATTGTATTTACAAATAGTTGTGTTGTTTTGTAAGATGGTGACGCAATAGTTGATCATGTTTTTCTCAGTTGGCGATGTACATTAGTTACGCGCGTCATCGGAGAGACAATGCCCCAGTACGTCCCTCCGTGCGTCATACGTAAAGTACACCCCAGAACAGTCACGCCAATTCCAGAGCGTGTCCGCGTTAAGGGGCATTTAAACATCGTAGTATGAATGCTCCACCATTCATGCTAAATGCTTAAAGTCGCATTAACGCCGGCTGGATTAGAGTTAATCCACCGGCAGTACGTCTGTTTGTGAACAGCTACGACGCTGTTCACTTTATGGCGCAGCTAAATATACATGAAAAACGTTCGTAGTACCTCAAGGGGCTAGGCCGTAGTACTAACTCGTAGTACCTAAGGTGGTTTAGTTTTTGTACGGACGCGTAGTAACTGGATGTGCATGCATCTATAAGTATTACGTCTTCATTAAATACGAACTCTTACAACCTCGGTGACTCAAATCTACTATACACACTACACATGTCAATGAGAATTTCGAAGGCGGTGACCGAAATCTTCGAGCACTCGACGTTGTAGGGGGCGAAGTGGTGGCTGCCTTTGGAACAATAACAATACTTTTCATTACGATTAATAACTGTAGTCACGTAGTATATTTTTCCTTTGGCTTAAGTTGTTACGACGCAGGTAACGCCATGTTCACAACACTACAAGGAATTTACTCAGTCCACGTCATATTAATATTGGTTCGATTCGCAGAATGCCAATGTTCAAATAAGGAGAATAAAGACTGTATACAATTTCCAATGTATATATTCAATATGACGTACATGTGGGCACGAATTGAATGTAGGCCAAATCGAACAGTTTTCGACGTAATTTTAAATGATAGCGCCGTTTGTTGACATGGTACTAGAATTTGGAAGTTCTTTATTCTGCTACAAAATCCTTTAAAGTGGCCTGAGCTTCACTGACACTTTTGAGAACACTTTGGCTAATAAGCGCACACCGTCAGATCACACGCTTAACGAAACGTCTCTCTGCCTGCATCCATCGCAATGACATCTTGATAAGGAGGTTTCTCTGTTTTGCTCTTTGGGGTGAGATGAGTCATATTTGTCTTATGAAGCCTTTGCCACGATCGCCGCAGAAAACGGCAGCCAGCCTGTGATCACGAGTAAGGCCATGTCGACGACCATGATCACGTTAATACCCCTCAGTAATCGTTGCTTCATTCTCCGAACACATCGTAGGAAAACGAAACGAAACAAAACACAAGATCGTGGGCATGCACTGAATGCATGTTCGCATATGTGTATACGTGATCTGTGGCAGCAAAACGACGTCTTCTTGGATCGGAGCCAGTTTGTCAATCGGCCGTCCTAAGTGGCGGTCACTTAGCGTTGGCGGAGGACCAAGGCGACTCGGAAACACGCGGACGATACAAGGAGTGTCCGGTCGCTTTCTACGCGACGACAATGCACATTTAAAATCGGTCGAACTTGCACATTGTCATTTCACGCGCATAGTATACCGGCCGCCAAACGACCACTTAACAGGCCCGGGACACGTGTACTCGCTCAACGGACGAGATGTGCCCGATGCGGCGAAAACATCGCTCACGAATCGCGCTAATTATCACACGGAATGTCCGGTGTAAATTGGCCACCGCTGCGCAGATTCCGGAACGCAGGGCCGTGTGTCGGGCGACAGGACAGCTATACCTTGGCTGATTCAATAGAAGAGTTATGAACAAAGTTAAACTAGATTTGTCCATTCTGTCCCTACACAACGATGTACACTGCATGTCGTCGTGTGTATAGTGATCGCGCCTCGAACATGCGGGTGCGTTGCTAGATGATCACCAGCCAAATCAACCTCTTAGGGAGCAAACAAAAGAGATACCGTCATCCCGCACGTCATAGAATTAAAGTGACATATTCGTACACGTTCCGTCGACGACGACAGAGATACGAACCCTGTATGAAGAGGGAATTGGCAGGATTGGGAAAAAGAGAGCGAGGCGGGGGGAAATGAACACGACTGCGCGGGATCGATGACGGAAAAGGAAATACAAAAAACAAATCAAATATCAGCATCAGGGCTCGCCTCACTCCGGACTTCTGGAAGAAAGAGTAGGGCAACAAAACGTGTCCCCATAAAGGGACCGTTCCCCGCTGGGTTGCCTACATGAGATCGGACCTTGCGAAGAAGAACGACCGTCGAACAAGAAATCCGCCGACACGTACAAGTCAACCTAAATGAAACCCCAATCTAGCATTAATTGAAGAGAGTAGCACAGTGTAATGAGTAGCCTTTGCGTCACCGCCCTCGTCGTATCATCAGCGTGCCAATTATCTCTGGTCTCTTTTGGCAGACGTAACAAGGATATCTAGCCCCCCCCCCCCCGACTTCATATCCGCGGGAAACATTCTTGTCAGAGCAACTGCCATCGGGGTAACTTCATTTTTCAGATAGAAACATTCTTCAATCTACATTTTGTAAACCTAATAAATTAATCTTAGCGCATAACACTGCTTTCATATGCTTTCATGTTGGATATATTACACAATTTCCGTAACGTACTTCCAACAAATGCAAACTAAATCAAACCACTTCAAATCGTCTTGAAACACAGAGTTGCTGTAACAGAAAGGCTGCAACTTGTATTGGGATTATTTACAGCGCTGTTACAGATACAAACTTGACATAGCAATAATTGCCTCAGGTGTATATTATTTTCTACGCTATACAATTCCCTTTCGACACCCAATACATCCACCGCGTGGAAGCTCCATACAGTTGTATAATAATGGTCCGATAAAGCCGTTTATTATTGATTATGGTTAAAACGTTGCGTTGAAACGACCACGCCTCGAAAGCGCACGACGCTACAAGGAGGGGTGCTGTTCGGGCTGTTTTTAAGTCAACCAAACAACGTCACTGTATGTTTTGTCCTAATGTGTGACCTAATGTAAGACGACGGTGCGCATCATAACGAGGATTAACAAAACAAAGTCGTCTTTTTACGGGAACGTCTCCGCAGAAAACGGCAACATTTTCAACAAGTGCGTGTCGTTGTCCTTTGCAAGTACTAGCAGTTCGTTCTCCGTTGGAACCTTTTTAAACCAGTCATCGCACCAAGTCGTATCTATAAATAAAATGACATTGTGTGATAACATGTCGCGGTCGAACCAACCAACCATTACAGTCCGGTTACTCGACTTCAATAGTGGCGGCTGCTTGAAGTACCTCTACAAAAGCACAGTTCAACAACAGTGCAGTCACGTGGTTCACACTTAGAATGGCGACGTAAACGTATGTGCTTGAATAAATGAGTCATTGTTGTGCGACCCAACTCGTACTTATGATGTACATTAGGAAAGCTGCATGTCATTGTTCAACGTGCTATCAGTTGGTGAAGTTTGCCACGTAAAAAGATACTATACAAACATATCCATCAAAGAGTAGTTCAGGCATGCTCAGTGAACTGAGTTGAATGACATTGGGGAGAATGTCTGTCTTATGCAAGAGCGAGCGGGTGTGTGTGCGTGGGCATACGCCTATAATATTGCCCATCACTTGTACGTGACTCTGCAACGTAGGAGATGCCACCGACACGGAGAACAACTGTACGGGACCCGCAATGACCGGGCGCTGGCGGCCATAAGGCGGTCGCCCCAGACAGATGGTGGAGCGCCAATGATCCTCCTGAAGAGCTGCTTCAGCCGGCATGGCTGAGCCGTGTCGAGGACCCTCGCGCCACTCTCAGGCCATTCACCGGCGGTTATCACTGCCGCTTTGTCGTCCGTATGCCATTGTCGTCACCCGGCCAAGGACACACGGACAGACACAGCACCGGCACAGATGTTCGCCAACAGTCCAAATAAACATTCTCATAGATTCTCGTCAGGATTACCGACACGTCGCTGAATGCCCACTGCCGGATGCACGCTGAAATATAAATATTTATCTACAAGCTGAAGCCGTATTATCGTCACCCGTTCGGACAAACTGATTGGTCCACGGCGATACGCACTCGTAACGTGCTAAGTGCCGAGACGACCCGCCACATCTGAAGTCTTTCTTTTGGTCGCAACAAGATGCCCAGATCACATCGACACCGTTATGCAACCATTCGTAGCGTAGGCTGAGATAAAAGTACAGCGCGATATACGAAGTACGTCAACACATCGTAGGATAGAGTCATCGCCCATCGGAGATGGTCACATTCCTCGATGAAGAATACTCACTTCAACTTTGTGTGTTCTTTTTTTATAGCAAAACATGTCAAGAGTAAAAAATCAGACCGGGAATAACACAATATACTCTTATTCAATATATATGTGATGAAAAGAACAAAACTGGAAAGTGATAGTTCCTTTTTTCTTTGCTTTTGGAGTTCCTTCAAGGCACCGAGAACAGGGATTGTCGCAGAGAGCGAGCCATTGATTTAACAGCATATCACACCACGTGAAGCATGATTTACATTCACTCCTGCATGTATGTCTAGTGTATCTCGTCATTACACTGCAAATGAAGGAAGACCAAGAGACAGGTGTACAGCACAACGCATCTAAACAGATACTACTGCGCAACTTATGTCCTTTCCAGCGAGTCACGGTACTGTCCGGGTTTTCTTTATATGAGTTTGTTTCTTTTATAAAGATTAAACATTTAAATTAATTAAAAAAGCCCAATATATATATATATATATATACATATATATATATATATATATATATATATATATATATATATATATATACGCACGACAGCACCACTTACGCTCTCTTCTTCGAGCCGATGTCGTGTCTGGGTTTGTTTCCTTTACAAGGACTACACGGCCCAAACACACACACCGTACAGCACAACTTACGCTCTCTCCTGCGAGTCGAGGTCTTGCACGAGCTCGTTCCTCTTGTCGACGATGGCGACGAGTTCTTCCAGCAGCAGCTTCTCCTGGGCCTGTTGAGCCTCCGTCTTCTCCCAGTCTACAACACACGGCACAGACATAAAGACACACTGAGCCTCCGTCTTCTCCCAGTCTACGACACACGGCACATACTTAAATACGTACTGAGCCTGTCTTCTCTCAGTCTACAACACGCTGCACAGACATAAAGACACACTGAGCCTTCGTCTTCTCCCAGTCTACACCACGCGGCACAGACTTAAAGACACACTGAGCCTCCGTCTTCTCTCAGTCTACGACACACGGCACATACTTAAATACATACTGAGCCTGTCTTCTCTCAGTCTACAGCACACGACACATACTTAAAGACACTCTGAGCCTGTCTTCTCTCAGTCTACAACACGCGGCACAGACTTAAAGATACATTGAGCCTCTTAGTCTACAACACGCGGCACAGACTTAAACATATACTAACACAATATGAGTGGCCAACAAAATCTAACTTGTAATTAATTCAGATCAGAAAGATCATATACGGCGTCATAGACTTGTGTTCTCTGTAAGTGTATATCTTGTCGACGTTTCTGTACCAAATATTTTTTTACGAGGTGGGGTATTTAGCCCCATGCTGAACCCTCCCCCTTTCTCATCCGGGCATGGGACCGGCAACGGCGGAGTCGGATCAGAAAGAGGTGCACTATTTAGACATCATACTCGTTAAGTTGCCTGGTGTTTCCCCGACTCATCTCGTTACGATAATGCCTTCTTACTTGGCATTCTACGACTTCAGTAGTGCGCGATTCTTGAAAACCTGTGTTGAATGTCCCGTTATGAAACCGAGCAGGAGGTGACTGCGGTTGCGAATAAAGCTTTCGCATGGCGGAAAATTTCGCAATATCGTCGCGCCTAGCGGAGGATCAAGGAACAATCAGCTAATGTCTTCGCTACATCGGCCAGGCGATTACCTTTTCGTTTATTGTTGCATTTCTTAGTATTGTGTCAACATAGCTACATCTAGAAAACCCATTTCTGCACAGTGTGCACAGGAGTGCGCTTTAGCAGAGCGCAGACGCATGGATAATCATGAAGTCTCCGTGTTCTAAAATAGTTCAAGGGAACTTTGATAGGAAACAGCAGATGCAGTTTCAAAATACAACAACATTATAATAAAACCATCACGACAATAGAATAGGGTCATTAATTCACGCAAATAATTACCTTGGTGATATAGGTATGTTACCATCACTAGTTCCGCCATTCTGTTACAACAATTTATGACAATGAAACACCTTACGGTATATAACAGGCACATTCCTGGTATAACAAATGCAGAGTTAAATATAGGAATCCTTAATGATAATGTCTCCCGCGGCACAGATGTCAACCTCAGACACACCGAGAGAACGTAACGATTTGGCCACGCTACACAGAGGCACATGTTGCTGTCAGAAACGCATTATCGACGGTCTTCCCAAAGCCCGGCTTATCAATTGATTCGCGAAGTCGCATACGGCACTCGCGGTATTGTAGTTGCTTTGTAGATGGGCTTCCCTTTGATGTGGACATCCTTGGGCGGGTGGAAGAGCAGCGCTAATTAGCAGGATGCCACGGGGACGCAGGCAAACTTTAATGACTACTAAAGATCGATATTCGCAACTTCTCTGAATGCGTTCTGTGCATGCACGGGGAGCACATGTGTGACGCCGTCATCGTCATCGGCGATCGCTAGGACTGAGGGTGGTGTATGCAGGGGTCGATCGTGGGTTCTAGGAGTGATTCAGGAACACGACCCTTGACAGGCAGATCTTAGCGCGGCGGGTGTAGGAGGTTCCGGTTGGAAGTGATGTCTGAAGGTCTTGGTTCCTGTCCTCTTATCCAATGCTTCACCGCATCGTTCACCATTGTCGGATTGTTCCTTTGTTTGGGGATACTTCCCACGGTCACACTCAATAAGTAGGGCCTTGTTGGGTATACCCAACGTTTGTATATAGGCGCTCTACAACGTCCAGTACCAACCAGAAGGCGATTGTGACCCAACACGTTGGTAATGTCTCACCAGCTCCATTTGGCGGCAACTCCTGAGACGACAGCTTGTGAGGTATTCGTGGTTCACAGTCTTCGTTGCAAGTTTGTGCCGGTCGTGTGCCTTGTGTTCACTCCGCGCGGTAACCCATCCTGCATGGCTGGATCTCGCTCGTGGTTCGACTTTATTAAAGTGGTTCTGTACTGTTAGTTGTTTGAATGTTGACCGAACTATGACTTGTTCAAACGCAAGGAAGGAATTTAGAACCACAAGGTGCACGGTTTGGCATTAGCAAAATAATAGTGCAGTTTAGATATACAATGATATATCTTCAGTCACAGAGAACGACAAGTAAATTGAACAAACTATATACTGATTGTGAAAATAAGGGTTAACGCACATCAATGTAAGTTCGTGATACACATAAATGAAACACTGTTGGACTCTCAGCGAAAAGCCTATGCCTTTCTCCTCTATATCTGAGTTAATACAAATGTTCTTCCTTAACTGATCGCGTCTTCTTATGTTCCATACATTCAAACAACGTCTACCAGTTTAGGTGTTTGAATTTACAGCGTAGGATTCCAAGTCAATGACACCCTTGTTTACCTGCTATCATCTGAAGCTAGTTGCTATGGGTGGACATTACGATTACAATTTTGCTACATCTTTACAAACGTCACGGATCATCAGTACTTCAAGTGTAAACATTACCAGGAAACACGCATAACGTGCACGGTGACGCCTCAAAGGGATAGCGCATTCTTCGTGAAGTTTTACCAAAATGTTGGGGTCACGTTACGTCGAGTGAGGTCGCTGAGAGGAACCAAACAGTGGCCGGCTGCTTGTGTAAACAGCGAGGAATGTAGCTGTACCAAAGACATTACCCGACAAGACGACACATTATATGACGTTGACAAGTGTCTGTGGCTCAACACAAAACGTGTCCTTGCAGTGTGGCAGTATGTCACCCGTGGCTACCTTCCCGAATCTTATTAGTTTTAATTCACAAACAAGTTTCACGAATAAGAAGAAATACGTAGCTACGTGCAATCAAACACCTTACAAAATGATTATCCTACCAAATATGTTGTAAATATTCTAATCAACAAAATTACCTCCATACATCTCGACTCTTGTGTTATTCAGGACCTGGTCTACGCGAACGCCGCAGACGTGAACCGTTGGTATGGGGATACGGGGGCTCCCCGGAGAAGAAAAAAAAACTAGCTTAAAAATGGTGCATTCTGAGGTATGCTTTAACCTTTACTCATGAATATGGAGGGGGATATATAAAACAACAAGACACTACTTGTAAATGTAGTAATCATGATTAATAAAAGTCAGTAAATAATGACTGTTTCATTGTGTTGGGATGTGGTTTCCCCTTTACCACAAGTACTCAGTTGAAGTGTGGTTTCCACTTGACCACTGGTACTTGGTTGTGGTGACGTTTTTCTTGCTTAACCCTACCTAGGCTTTGATACTATGCTGACAGAGTCAGTAAAAAATAAATGCTAAGTTTTTATATAGTACAGTATCCAGTCATAAGGACTGCTCTAGGCGCTTTATACTTCTCTGGCAGACCTGTTCAGTCGAACACCATTTCGACTTCTCTGGGAAGCTTCCAGTGGTATCACCTGAAAACTCTTTCATCATCACCTTTAAATGATTATATCATAATATTATGGTAAATTGGTGATTTATGTTCCAAAGATTATATTTATTTGTTGCTAGCATGTTACGCAATTTATTAAACAGTCATTTCTGGAATGCCACAAAAGTTTGTCTCTATTTAATCGCAAGAACGTTTTTCAAATTGTGTCCCTTTTATAAAACAGTATAAGTTGTTTAGTATATCCAATTTCTGTGCAAACATATAATTGTCTAACCCAAGTTTTTGATAACCCATTAGTATACTAGGTTTGGGGCAATAGGCGTCTTTTATGAGATGTGAACTTCGGTGGTTTATATTCGTAAGTAGTTCACTCAAATCAACTTTCCCAAAAGTTTATTTGCACAACTTTGTCGGAATATGTATTATATATTTAGCACAAATATATCTTACGCATCACATTCCTTATTTTGCTAAACAAAAAACCGGCATAGAACATTAGTTGAATAGATTTGTGGACACTTGTGTCGATTCCGGACCCACATCGATTTCGCCGTTATACCTTGAGTTTTGCATAACTTTGATACCTCAGTGAGATAGTTCCATCATTCAACATTATCCTAGGCATATTTAACAATTAAGAATATTGCGTCATACGCCCATTTGAGGCGTAAATAGCGTCCCGGTTTGTATCAACATATGCTGCTATATCGCTCATTTTACGCGCGCTGTGCAGACTAGCGCAAACTGGGTCGCTATTTGGGCTTCAAAGGGTCCGGATTCGATACAAGTGCCGACTAGTGAACAGGATGCACGTTTTTTATTTGGGCTTCAAAAGGGTCCGGATTCGACACAAGTGCCGATTAGTGACGTAGAGCCATCAGCCTGCACGGTTTTTACTCCCGCCACCGTCATAAACCAGAAATTCAACATCAGCTACATTAGCATTCTGTTTTATTGTGGGCACATACTATAATATTAAAATTGAATTTTTTTCTCCAAGTTCCACATGTCTCCCAAACGCAGTTACCGTTTTGGTGCCATGTTACATGAACATAGATTTCTAGTATGTCAAAACTCCGCAGTTCAGACGACTAAACTATGTTGCTTCAAATCTGCGATTTTGCAGGAATATAAGTGACTTTGTGGTGTCATTTCGCGCCGCTCGCCGACGCTGAATATGTCGAGAAAGAACGAAAAAAACGGGCGAACGAAACGGACGAGGCAGCATAGAAAAACAGCGAGGCGGCGCGCCTCGCTTGTCATAGACCAGGGAAAACACTGCAACTCTTTAATGCAGAACAGGTATTGCACGCAGAGCTTGCGCGACCACGCTTCAACAACTGCGACAGTCCTGGCATTCTAACGCAACAAACAACACTAACCACAACGTATACGGCCGGAAATGACATAACGAATAACTCTTATGAATTAATCTTGTTAGTAAATTAAGAATATATAATACATGTGAATACAAACTAATTAGCTAACATCGGATAATAGTTAATAAACGAGATCACATTAAAGTTGTATTTATTGAAATTGCATACGCATCCTTAAATGCTCGGCGTGTTATCATGCTTAACAATTCTGGTTTGTTGCTCAGATCCAGTACTTTAGAAGTGCTAGTATAGTTATTAAACGGTTATGATAATTCTATAACGACTAGCTATCGAACGAAACTATTGAAATCAAAACTGCGTATTCTCGTATTAAACACGGATGCACAAAGATTCAGCAATACGCGTTACACAACATTTTCAAAAAAGATTTCAAACAAGATTTCGAAAACGGCCTTTTCCGTGAAGCTAGTTTGTGATATATAGCACAACAAGCCTGTTTCATAACTGTTCCGTTCACTTTTGTGTCTCAATCCCAGCCGCTGTGAACGGTCGGTCACTGCGTAATCTTCCCAAGTCTTAATGTAAATTTTCCCGAGGGAACGCAACTACACCATATTTGACGGCGTCCGTTTTCTGACGTGGACAGCCGTCGAGGCGAGATGACACGCTAATCAATACCTGGCGCTAATCCCTGTCTGTCTCCGACACAACACACGGCCGTGATCGCTGGCAGCCCGGCGTGCATGCGAGGGATCAATATAGCCGCCGATCTCACGGCACAGTCACGACAATCATTGCTCGGACAGTCACTAACGTGTTTCCCGAGTCAATCGACTAAAAGTTCGTATCAAACTAATATTATTTGCTTGTTAAAACATTGTTCTAACACTAATCAATTACTTAGTTAATTCAATGTATTGGTCGGACTTAAATATGTGGTATTATGGATACGACAATGTTAATTGCAACAGTAAGTAATATTATTAACCGCGGTATACTATGATATAATTATTAACAACAGCAAACGAATTGTTTCTACAATTTGGGATAACTGCTGCTTTAATGTAGATTTAAAAATAACTAACCAATTGTATTTTAATAATTGAATTAAGAATGAAGCATAACTAGAACACGGGTTTTCGTATAAACATTTGCGATCGTAACTTGCGATCAACGGTCTCTGGTGTTTACATTTCTGCAACGCGCTTTCATCCATGGTCGATGGTCAGTTTCATGGAATAGCAAGGCGGGCTATAACAATCATTAAGAAACGTAACGTAAATTAAAACTTAACCGACATTTGTGTATTAATTACATTTAATTAGTTACGATATCAATGCCAGACTCACCTCGGACTAAGAGAGAAATACGAGTACCAAAAATGCCGTTCATATAATATTAACAAGTTATTTTCTAGATGGGGTATCTGGTGTGAACTGTTTGATTAAGTTGGTGTACATGTATATGTATATATATATATTATATGCTAGTATTAATCACAGTGGTATTATATATATATATATATATATATAATACCAATGTGATTAATTATTATTAATCACAGTGGTATTATATATATATATATATAAATATACAATACAAATGTGATTAATACTAACAATACGTATACATACAGGCCTACGTGCTGTATATTACAAAAAAATCACAAACAAAACAAACGTATTAATCACAGTGGTATTATATATATATATATATATTTATATATATATATATTTATATATATATATATAATACCAATGTGATTAATTATTATTAATCACAGTGGTATTATATATATATATATATATAAATATACAATACAAATGTGATTAATACTAACAATACGTATACATACAGGCCTACGTGCTGTATATTAAAAAAAATCACAAACAAAACAAACGTATAAATACGTACATAAAACGCGGGAATGTAAACTTTCAACCAATTAAATAAACGAAAGAAGCGACGCTGACGTGCGTGAAAAAGTGCTGACGAACGGCAAGATTGTTTGCACTTGTTTGAAATGAAAACAGCACAACCACACCGCCGGTCACATCGCTATTCCCGCGCTCACCTGCATAAACCACCGACAATAGCATCCCTTTCAAACAACTTCCACTGCGAAAGCCGACCGCGCGGCAAATGGTTCCTCTCTGATTACGGCTCACGCGGGTCGGGTGAGCTATTTACACAAGTGCATAATTTTCGAATAAAGTGAACCGACCCGTGATCACCCCGCTTTGGGGGCCTGTCTACGGGACGGCACGAGCGCCCGGGAGGCACTGCCTATACTAGCAGTACTGTCGATGTGCCGACTTCAAGGACCGTTTTTTTACCGAGGCTCCCTAGATCAAGGGTCTGTTTTTTACCTGTTCTCCCTAGAACAAGGGCCAACATGATACAGAAGTCCCCTAGACAAGGGTATAATTTCGATGAACTCTCCCTAAAACAAGGCTAGGTTTTTTATCGCAGCATTCACAGTTACCTATCGCGTCTATTTCAAAATATGTCAGCAACTACTCGGGGCAATTTAGGTGCAATGTCCATATATGTCTCTCGGAATATAACACCTATATATATGTTTATAAGAATTAAATACTTACTTAAACATTTCTTAAATTTGTCCCTAGATCAAGGGTATACTTGATATTGGATTCCCTTATCAAGGGTAGGGATATATGACCTTCGGCTGCACACCCCTACCCACATGTAAGGGTAGTGCTCCCCCGGGCGCGAGCGCCGACAGGACGAGGCCCCGTCTCCATCGTGTCACGCCAAGCGGCAACGCGATCGCTCGATAAGGCAGGAATTGTGGTGCGATCGCCCTAGAAGCAGTGTCAATTTAACAAGGTGCAGAACGTCGCTTCTGTTTAGCAACCGAGCGTAGCGATGACTAGCGACATATTACGTAACAATGTGCTAAGTCGGGGTGTTTTAATAACCGACATATGGGACTTTAGAAAGGCACACGCGCACGTACACGCGCATACACGAAGGTACTGGCGACACCCACACGGGCTATGCGGGTATACCGGTTCCAGCTCTCGGGGATATAGGCTAACACATGTATCTCGTGTTTAATCTCCATGGGAAATGCCGGCATTTCGAACTTCTTATTCGAGTGATGTATTTTGTTATAAAAAATATATATGATAATTAACAAGATATGTTATCATAAGCAGGTTGGAAATGGAACTAGGCACGACTGTCGGGACTTCATTTTAATGCACCACTGATGTAAACATTTAATGTAAGTCCATGCAACTATCAGGGTCTATATAGGCCTACATGGTAGAATTAATTACAGGAATGTTAACAATATGGATATATTATAACATTCTTCGACTGGCCACGAACTGAAACTTTCCGTTTTACGGCGATTATATTGTTATGTCTAAGGCAACTCCTGGTTAATAACTTAATATTGACATGCATACGGGTTGATATTACTGTGTCTTCAGTGTATTGTCATGTAAACTTGGACAACAGAAGCGGTTGGTGGACGAGGAAAGCGACAATAAGATGGAAAGCCGATGTCGGGAGAGATCTTGAAAGGACGGGGTGAACAGCAGAGTGAGAGAGACAACTGCAAGTTTGGTGGTATCGTCGAGAGGGCGGAAGGGACAGAGTGGGATGGCCCAGCCCCTCAAGTGACCGAGGGAGGATAACACGATATGCGTGTTGACGTTCTCGACCAAAGGGCTTTGTGATCATAAACAACATATATATATATATATATATATATATATATATATATATATATATATCGAATTCAAAATATCGACGCTACATTTGGCAAGAGAGACTACCGGCTTTGACAGAGATATATTCCAATATTTGTTCGGTGATACCAACATCGTCACTGGCTCATGGCGACGGCGAAGTGGCCGGAGCGCTGCCAACGGTGGATAGCCACTTAAAGATGGCGCAAAAGCAATATACATGTACATAATTGAGAAACCACCGAGAGTTCTGCAGCGACTGTTTCCCGTAACGCTGTCATCGCCCATACATTCCGCCAGCATGTTGTCGCATGTCGACGACCTAGCGGGACATCTCAAAGACCTGACAACGACACAACAGAACAAATACCTCGTCCATTTAGTGCTCCTAAAAATCGCGGTCGACAGCGGCACGAAAGTGGTTAGTATAAACAGCCATTAGTTGGCCGTGTCCGCGAGTGAATTCCTGCACTGTCTTGCTGACACGTTTTTGACGTGTGAACAACCGCGGACCGATTCTAAAACTGTTGACCCGCCGTGCCAAATCATGCGTGACGGGGCAGTTAGGTCACGCGTGGCTGGACATGATGGACACACAGACGTGGATGGAGAGGCAGACAGGCTGACACGAATGAAGATGACCACCTACTGACAATCGAGACCACGATATCAGTGGAATGTCATAAATGGAGAAACAACTCCACGATGTGTCAGCCACTGACTTCTACTCCTCTTGTTCCCCCGGGTCCCTTCTGGGGTGAAGTCCATATCATTTCAGTCCATCCTGGTGACACTGCTCTAACTACCCGATCTTCTGCAATTGTATCCAACTCACAGCCACTCATCCTACCATTTTAGATCTCTCTTCACACTGTCTCTCCGGCTATTTTGTTCTCCCTCTTTTCCTTCTACCACGCTCTCCTGCTCTCCTGCTCGCCTGCTCTCTTGCTCTCCTGCTCTCCTGCTCGCCTGCTCTCCTGCTCTCCTGCTCGCCGTACACCTCTAAGTCTACACCTAAACCGATGCATCGCAAGGACCCTCTACAACTTATAATCTTCATCGACACCACCATTATCTTTGTAGGCCTAGCTATTAACAGCGCAGTTTATTAGTAAGTTGAACAACGCTCTGAAATATTATACACGATAATGTAAAACAGTTGGGAAACAGCACAGGACTTGCCGTATGATGGGCAGACATGCAAGGGCTTTGGATCCAGCAACGGAAACAAGAGATAACGACTGAGATCATTACTACACATGGTAAAACTATAACTGATCTTGATATACTTCCCGCCCGTTTTTGTTGGTAATCACACTGACACACCTACATACACATATTCGTAGACACACACGCTGCAGGCAAACACAAGTGTTATCTAACATCAGTTTGCACAGGTGTCACCAACGTCAGTGGTCAGGTGAGAACAAAGACACGTCCAGCGCGTCAATACTGACTGAAATTCATGGAGGGAAATTCACTTCCTGAAAGACTCTTTACTCTGTGCTTCGCTGTGCAACCCATACACTACACTAGCACCGCCGTCTTCTCTCTGACACACCTGTCCAACTAAATCTATTCATATTTCCTACACCCCCACGTGTTTGCTATGATGTCGTGCTGATGCATGATTCTCACAGATGCAGCACAACTTCACTTAATAAAGCGGCTAAATGTTCATATAGTGACTAACTGGTAATACATTGTCAAGTGATACGTAACAAAGCCAACAATGGACATGATTCATATTAATAATGAACCTTTTATGAAGAGAACCAACATTGCTAGCATGGTATCCATGTGCATATGTTGTCTGTACATTGCTAGCATGGTATCCATGTGCATGTGTTGTCTGTACATTGCTAGCATGGTATCCATGTGCATATGTTGTCTGTACATTGCTAGCATGGTATCCATGTGCATAATTATGTTGTCTGTACATTGCTAGCATGGTATCCATGTGCATGTGTTGTCTGTACATTGCTAGCATGGTATCCATGTGCATGTGTTGTCTGTACATTGCTAGCATGGTATCCATGTGCATGTGTTGTCTGTACATTGCTAGCATGGTATCCATGTGCATATGTTGTCTGTACATTGCTAGCATGGTATCCATGTGCATAATTATGTTGTCTGTACATTGCTAGCATGGTATCCATGTGCATGTGTTGTCTGTACATTGCTAGCATGGTATCCATGTGCATGTGTTGTCTGTACATTGCTAGCATGGTATCCATGTGCATATGTTGTCTGTACATTGCTAGCATGGTATCCATGTGCATAATTATGTTGTCTGTACATTGCTAGCATGGTATCCATGTGCATGTGTTGTCTGTACATTGCTAGCATGGTATCCATGTGCATGTGTTGTCTGTACATTGCTAGCATGGTATCCATGTGCATATGTTGTCTGTACTGATGTTTGGCAGAGTTTACTATTTAAAATAAACGTTATATTACTTACATTTCACCCGTCAGCACTGCCAAAATGTCATTAACACTTCCAAGTTAAAATGAACTTAATTTTGGCATATGCCTTTATTTGTATTTCAAAATAGTTGTGCTATAATCTATTAGAATATAAAGAAACCTGTCAGATCTGATATAAACTATCTGAAATCATTTAAAATAGCACTAAGCCAAAACCGTGCATTATGACACCTACTCCTCCGTCTAACCAAATGGAAAATGAAAGTGTCTTATTTCAGTTGTTGAGGCACTTAACTGACACAGTGGATCTACTTAAGTCAATATTTTCTCTTCTAAAGACTTTCAATCCTCTCAACCGCCCCAGGCTGTGATGAATGCACCTTCTGCAGTGACATGTGGGGAACACCAGCCACAATACCAGGCAGAGTCAGTGGGAAACTCTGACAGAGATTAGCAGCCAAACAAGAGATCTGATGTGCATAGGGGGAGGTGTGAACTTGTCCAGCAAACACCCCTTCTGTCGGAGTCTGGTCCTGATTGTCTGCACATGTGTGGTGAGTGTAGAGCAAAGTCAAACCCACAGCAGTTATCAAGGAACTGGTGCAGATGAATAGAACTGCAGCTATAGTGTACACAGCTGTGGCTGGGCAATGACAGTTGTGTGACATCTCTACAATCGCTGTGTGACAGAGACATCACAGAACAAGGCACACACATCCATGCTGGACACCCGGTCAGTTCACCAACTGAAGACCAGACGTGCACTGACAGCCTGAGAACTGGGCCTTGAATAAGCGTACCATGACTTACTTATAGAACACCAGGACATAAACATCAACAAGTATGACTCAAATAAGCTTCTGTTCCAGGCTGGTAAGAACACCTTCAGTGTAACTAATCAGTTGTTCCATGTTCACAGGAAACAGCATGAGCTGAACTAGACATTTTAAAACTGTCATACAAAAACAGTTCTCAGTAAAATTAATAATAATTTATATAGTCGTTTGTCTAGGATTGTGTAAAGAGGGAGGCAAGGGGGCTATGCTTAGTCACCAATTAGTTGTCTATGCTCAAATGTACTGGGGCAACAGATTATGTAGGAAAAGAAAACATTTCCAATAGGGGCTGTGTCTCAATGGCCTCCCCCCAAATACACCACTGCATTCATTAACATGTGCGAATGCACATTCATTTTCCCGAGTGACACATTAATATGTTCTGATCTCAAAGTAACAGAAAGTATCTCATCTAGTGTCCTTGCATGGTTTAAACACGAAAGCTAGGGTTAACTCAGATCAAATTCAACATCCACGATTAATTGGACTGCCAGAAACTTACATGCTTGCTATTCAATAAAGTATTTCATTATATAACAAAAACAGTTGTCAATTTTTTGGTTACAAAATTCAAATTAATACTTCACAACATCCTGTGAGTCGTCACCATGTATTGCGGGGAAAATAAATTGCTACAGTGACACCACCTAGTGAGTGAAACATACATTAATGCAAACTGACATTAATTGTCATTTTGGATACAAAAAATCACGAGTCCCATACCATGGAGTGATGGTGGGGGAGGGTGTGGTTTGAACCAGGGCAAAATGCATAATTTTTGGACTTTGCCAATTTAAGAGACCATTCCTAAGTGAAGCAACCAAGTGAACCAACGTCACTTAACATATTTGTCACAAACAACTTATGTATACAAACAATTGAATGACACAACGCATTGCACAAATTATGTATCTTTTAACCTGTTTAAACAGGTCTAACATCTTCCTCTCCGTAGTCCCCTGAAGCAAGCAATAACTTGTCTCCTGATCTACTGCCCTTATCTCCTTCTATCTCCTTCGTCCATCTGCCTAACCAGACCCCTCTTCACACCAGCCATCCACTTCAATTCCCGTCTTCTTCCTCTACGGCTTCTTCTATTTCCTTCTTCTGTTTTCCATGCTCTCATTAATAACATCTTATAACCAGAACAGTTTGACAATATACAATCCTATCCCTGGAAACAGTCAAAGTAACTGCTGCAAACAATTCCTGTTACAACCAATCTTTTAATATAATACATGTTATGTGTGTGATACTGCATATATACATGCATGCCTCACTAATATAAGTTTAAAAAGCTACCATACGTAATAAAATAATCCTTTCAAAACACAATTTTGGTTCTATTTGACACGTGGCATTGCCAGGAAAGTTACTTGTATCGTCTAGTCTGACTTGAAACCGAGTCCCGAAAACAGTTTAAACCAAATTGGTAGCCAAACATTGCAGACAGTCCTTCTGCGTGGACAGGGGAACCAGGGTAGAAGAATGTGGGGAGAAATAAGAAATGGAAGTCCTCACCTTCGATGGCCATCATCTGACGCAGTTCTCGGTTCAACAACTCAAACCTCTTCTCCAAGTCATCCTCTTTCTCCCTGCAACACATGGACACAAGTTCTTGCTTGAAATCGATATATTTGACTAAACATTCTGTATAAAGCTGTATTACATTTTTCAATGTTAAATGGCCTCAATGTGCCTCCTGAATAAATGTTTTCCCTCGTCTTATTTCAAAAAAAAATTGTATAAAACAAACCTACATAGAAAGACTGACCAGCTCTCACAGTCTCAGTAGTATGAAAGGTTAACTATCAATTGTGATCTCAGTAATATGGCAGTGTTACTATGTCCAAAGAGTATGATTGTGATATCATGTTAGTGTCAGTTATTATGGAGTGTGATTGTGATATCATGTTATTGTCACAGTTATTATGGAGTGTTATTGTGATATCATGTTAGTGTCACAGTTATTATGGAGTGTTATTGTGATATCATGTTAGTGTCACAGTTATTATGAAGTGTGATTGTGATATCATGTTAGTGTCACAGTTATTATGGAGTGTTGTTGTGATATCATGTTAGTATCACAGTTATTATGTAGTGTGATTGTGATATCATGTTAGTGTCACAGTTATTATGGAGTGTGATTTTGATATCATGTTAGTGTCACAGTTATTATGGAGTGTTATTGTGATATCATGTTAGTGTCACAGTTATTATGTAGTGTGATTGTGATATCATGTTAGTGTCACAGTTATTATGGAGTGTGATTTTGATATCATGTTAGTGTCACAGTTATTATGGAGTGTTATTGTGATATCATGTTAGTGTCACAGTTATTATGGAGTGTGATTTTGATATCATGTTAGTGTCACAGTTATTATGGAGTGTTATTGTGATATCATGTTAGTGTCACAGTTATTATGGAGTGTTATTGTGATATCATGTTAGTGTCACAGTTATTATGGAGTGTGATTGTGATATCATGTTATTGTCACAGTTATTATGGAGTGTTATTGTGATATCATGTTAGTGTCACAGTTATTATGGAGTGTGATTGTGATATCATGTTAGTGTCACAGTTATTATGGAGGGTGATTTTGATATCATGTTAGTGTCACAGTTATTATGGAGGGTGATTTTGATATCATGTTAGTGTCACAGTTATTATGGAGTGTGATATCATGTTAGTGTCACAGTTATTATGGAGGGTGATATCATGTTAGTGTCACAGTTATTATGGAGTGTGATATCATGTTAGTGTCACAGTTATTATGGAGGGTGATATCATGTTAGTGTCACAGTTATTATGGAGTGTGATTGTGATATCATGTTATTGTCAGTTATTATGGAGTGTGATTGTGATATCATGTTAGTGTCACAGTTATTATGGAGTGTGATTGTGATATCATGTTAGTGTCACAGTTATTACGGAGTGTGATTTTGATATCATGTTAGTGTCACAGTTATTATGGTGTGATATCATGTTAGTGTCACAGTTATTATGGAGTGTGATATCATGTTAGTGTCACAGTTATTATGGAGTGTGATATCATGTTAGTGTCACAGTTATTATGGAGTGTGATTGTGATATCACATTAGTGTCACATTTATTATGATATCAGGTTAGTGTCACAGTTATTATGGAGTGTTATTGTGATATCATGTTAGTGTCATATGGAGTGTGATTGTGATATCATGTTAGTGTCACAGTTATTATGGAGTGTGATTTTGATATCATGTTAGTGTCACAGTTATTATGGAGTGTGATATCATGTTAGTGTCACAGTTATTATGGAGTGTGATATCATGTTAGTGTCACAGTTATTACGGAGTGTGATTGTGATATCATGCTAGTCTCACAGTTATTATGGAGTGTGATTGTGATATCATGTTAGTGTCACAGTTATTATGGAGTGTGATTGTGATATCATGTTATTGTCATGGTTATTATGGAGTGTAATTGTGATATCATGTTTGTGCCACAGTTATTATGGAGTGTGATTGTGATATCATGTTAGTGTCACAGTTATTATGGAGTGTGACTGTGATATTATGTTAGTGCCACAGTTACAGATTTGGGGCTATACACCTCAAAGTTTGACATGATACACTTTAAAGTATGGCCATAAATACAACAAAGTTATATACAACCTAAGTTTGGCCACCTTAAAGTTTGGCCATATACAACCCAAAAGTTGGTCATAAATGCAACAAAGTTTGGCCCTATGTCAGACTTGTTCCAATATATTACAGAGGTCTGTATTGCAACATTTGGCTGTGCTCATACTTCAAAGCGTGGCCACACAGCCGAGTCGTGGACAAAGTGTTTTTGTCTCAATGTCCGGCTACGCCACAGGGCAAGACAATGCGAATGTCCTGGCAACACTGGAGCCACCTGGTGAGCATGCAGCGCCAGACACTGTGTGCAGTCAGCAGAGACAATCGCAGTGGCCGCTCCAGAGCCACCACATGGCGAGAAGGTGTGCAAAATGGCCACGCAATTTAATCAAGGTTGAAGTATAATTACGTGCTGGATTAGAGGTGCGCCATGGCTGCAGGTGCCTTGTGGTGCGGCTTACGGTGCTTTGTACGGGCACCGCTTGCTGCGCACCGCTGGCACCACCATCAGCTAATCACGGCGGCGCACACACCGATGCGAATGGTGTTAATTAATTGAAATATGATTGTCGTCGAAAAACGTGTGGGAGGTTGGCTTCCTCCCCCTGAGTGTGTCATCGAAACAACTACGACGACTCGGGATAATGCGACGCGATTCGTCGAATTAATTTGGTGATGTCTGCTGCACAACTGGATTAGTAGTGGCAGCGGCAATTAATAGGCAATGTTCTTACTGAACTTCGCTGTCAGAAACTGTTGATTTTCAGAAATCACATTCACCTGTGAGTCTTACTGATACTCATCTTGACAAGCACTTGCTTCTGAAGCCTTGTGGTTCGACATGCAATGTAGACACTAGTTAGACATGGGATGCGTTCAGAGACTGCTCTCCTTTTTGTAGTTATTTATGCTGGCTTCAATACTGGTTCTTGATTTTTCTTACTCGTTTTCTGTCAGTAATCCTGCCATCTTCAACACCCATCTCCAATCTAGTTCTTTCCTCCGAATCTCTCCAATTCTAAACCCCATCTTAGTCATCTTAGTTGCTGTGTCTTCCCACCCTCCCATCTAATAGAGCATTCATCTGCTCTATACAAATTAAAGAACAACAAATATATTTTGAGAATAAATGATCAATTTGGAGACAACAGCCCAAAGACTACAACTTGTCATAAGAACCAATAAAGATGTTTTAACAGACTTGCCTGTATTTGGTCATTTGCACCAATGAAGATTTGACATCTTACATGAGATGCGTGTGACAGACTTGTGTTCTCGACATAACAATAACCAAACTTTTACCATGACCATAGCACAGCCTCTGCAAACTTTAATATATATTTATTTCATATATATATATATACATTTCATATATATTTGATTTATATTTAATATGTATTTAATATAACCTTCGCAATAAAATCACTGAAAATATGTTATTATTCTGGGACAGACCTGGTGTACCAGTGACAAAACCAGCACTTTGTAACTGTTCATTTTGTAGAGCGGAAGTGTAGTGTTTGTTACATCTCACTAAGAGTGTGACAGCAATGACTCATTTCCACAAGCTTGTTTGGACAATGGTCAGTAGGACTGCTGGACTGACTGATTGGCCAGTGGCCAGAGAGAGAACATCAACTGTTGACCCTACACAGGACTCACACAGTAAATGCACCAACACTGTCTAAGCAGGGCGTAGGCAATACATGGTGCAAGTGCAGAGCATACAGTATGCCCGTGCTATAATACACTCCAGCAGGATGCTAACACATCAGGCTCTAACACATTTTAGTAGGATACTAACATACCTGGGCTCTGACACACTTTAGTAGGTTACTAACACACCCAGGTTCTAACACACTCTAGTAGGATACTATAACACATGGGCTCTAACATGTTTTAGTAGGTTACAAACACATCAAGAACAGCACATTGGCTATATGCATTTGGATGTGTGTATATATATATGTATATATATATGTATGTATATAAGTATATATGTAATATAATAAAAAAGATATATCTATACATATATTAATTATATACATATACAAATATATATATATATATATATATAATTAATATATGTATAGATATATCTTTTTTAGTGTTTCTTTAATCTAAATATATTTTCTTACAAAATGTGCTAGTTTTAACAAATCATGTTTGATCATGTTTTTGTATTTTTTTTAAACTTTAATTATTTTCTAACAGAATGTACTAGTTTTAAAGTTTGATAATGTTTTTGTATTGTGTTTTATTCAATCTCACGACTGCAAAGAAATAAATTATTATTATTATTATTACAACTGTATAATGAGTCTTTATTCTGAAGTTCATTAATAACCATTTTAGGAGACAAAGACTACCAAAAAAATTGATTGGATAATGAAATGCAAACGTGGCGAGTACTGCAGTTGGACGGACAGAGAAACATAAACGCAATAGCACACATTTAAAAAAAATAAAAATAATTATTAAAACTTCAAAGGGACACACCTGTTCCATAAACCATATAAGCAATTATTATTCTAGATATCAACTATCAACTAATTTATTTGACGCAAAATTAAATATGTAACTTTTGAATCTAATGAACCTCTACTGACATTATCTGGAAACTGAATATAAATCTTAAGACTTCATGAATAGAACCCCCAAAAACGTGCAGACTATTTTATTCTTAAAGTCTCAAGTCTGAATGAAAGAATCCCAACCATCTTTAGGATAATTACATCTAAACATAACAACAATTTTCCCCAAACACATTTCTGATATACGAATACATAAAGCATAAACCTGCACTATTTACCACATATTTCCCACAAAATCTGGCACAAACACCAGTTAAAAAATTGCTGAGCAGTTTTCACTATAAAACAGGTCTTTTCTTGCAGAACTGTCATAGTTCAATTGTTGCAAACTCTCTTGTCTTCTTAGGCCCACATCCCAGAGCCCCCAGGAGCCAGTCTATTGTGAGACCACTGCAATAACACCAGAGGGAAAGCCAAACACCTGTGGAAGTCAGTCAGGTGTGACTGTTTTCATGGCATCAATAAACTATTACAATAGTGAGAAAAATCAGAACAATGCAGAATGAAAGACCTCAAATCTTGTCTCAACAAGCCACTGCCAGTGGGAAACAATGGCCTAAGTGTGTGGACCCTCTTCCTACACTTTCCCAGGGACTGACACTTTCCCAGGGACTGACATCTGTTACAATGATGTATCACTAAGTGTATGGGACAATTCACACATTTCCACATGGCTGTCAACATTTGTAACTATATGACACCCAATGTAAATGTAATTCAACAGAAAGCCTGATTTAATGGGTGTTATTTAATAAAATACAAACATTTTAAGGGAAATACACCAGAAATGATATCTATACAAATATTTCAGGGGTTTCAAATTTCTGGGTTAAAAAAATGAAATGTATGTTTTTGTTTAATAAACCATTAATTGTGAAGCTAAACCAATGTCCTCAAAATATACACATTGCAACAATGGTCCTTGGCTAAAACAATGACAATGCACTGTGTGAATATTCTGAAATAAATAAAGTATTTTGTAATACTAACACCCTGTTTTAACATATACCTTATTAGGACTGGAGATTGTTGTAAACAATTCTAATGAAACTACACTCTTGTCAAAACACAAATTACAATAATTTTTTATTAATATTTTAATGCAATAAACAACAATTAAAAGGGCATTTTAAATAAGATGTTTAATTTGCTAATTTTATCTTAATTTAAAACATAGAAGAAAATAGTGTTATTTGCAATTACATGATAGGGTAGTATTGAAAAGGTTTGATAATAAAGTACATAACAAACATATATACGTGAAACTATCATTAATGAATAATTAAACTTACAAATACGATGTGACTAAAATTTTTATTGGAAACCTAACAGAACAGCCCTCATAATGCTAATGAAACCACAAACTTTCACTAGCAACAACCAAAGACACCCAAGATCACACAGGTGATTCACACCGACAGGAATCATGGTCCGACATTTTGAGAGCAATTTGCCGAGATGGACATGCCATGCTAGTGAATCACGCCGACGTCGGTGTAAACTGACAACATTAGCAGCAAGGCTCCCTACGCAACAAAACGCCACATAATAAACTCCCCACTGGTTTGCTAATTGAAACTGCCAAGTGACAATGTTGCGCTCAGTGTGCACGTCACCGTTCGCTCGCCAATCTGCCCCCCCGCATCATGCACACGCGCTTCACGGCACAAGATAATCTGGGTGAAAGGGACGAGGCGGCTCGACGCAGTATCACTGTAATTACCAGTTACGACTCAATTTCGCCATGCCGACTTTGCAGATGTCACCGTCGCGGAAATTGCCGGTGACGTATTGTTGTGGACATTATTTTGCCGGTGGACTGTCGATGTCGGAGGTGCATCGCCGACATCAGCTGTGTCAAGCGCTTTGTTTGGTCACGCAAATTAGGGATGGCTTGTAAATCAATCAGCCAGAAGGGAACTGTGGTCGCTATTAAGGGTGGACAATGTAGGGTCGTACACCATGTGTCTGTGGTAACTGTAGCAGAAACATGTCCAATGACTGGAGTATTGGTCATAGCAGTGGTCATCCCATGTGTCCAAACAACCAGTACTGGACAATACAGCTTGAGGATCTCGTCTTGTGTTTTAATAAATTGTCTGTCTGCCCCTCACTCTTCTTGCACTGCTGTATCCATCCACCACCTCCTCTCTCTATCTTTTCCCACTCCTCTCCTAATCCTCTCTTAATCCTCTCCTAATCCATCCAAATCTCTCTTTAATACAGATAACATAAAAGTTGTTCACTTTCTAAAACCAATAATATGTAAGAGTAACTTAATATTTTACTGCTATTATATGTAGGTAAACATCTATAAAATTATAATAATAGTTTGGAGTTTTGTAGGTCTCTTTTCGAAGGCGCCGAGGTCCACTTCCTTCTCTCTGTGTGCATCCGCTTTGTTAAACCATTGGCCTCTGAACTACAAATTAGTGATTTATTTGAAAAACCACAAAAATAGTTGTTTACAGTTATTAACTTTTTTCAACAGACAAATTGTATGGTGAGACATTTCCCAGATGGCACCACTGTTTGTTGCCTCATGGGTGGGTGTAAGCTAGTGTATATTATTTTACTATATATATTTTTTTCCTTTCATTTAGATTTGATGTCTGTTTGTGTGTAGACGGGTGTATACGTTAATCACATTAATTTTTTAAGAATTGCTACAGGTCTTTTGGTGCCAAAAGTACTGTGAAGTGTTACAAAATTTATACGTTTCCTGCCAAAATATGCAAAGCAATATTTACAAAGAAATGTATATGTTGTGTGTGAAATGGAGCCTGGAAGCCCGGGTTTTGTGATGTCTACATGCAGTACACAGTGACTACACGTATATGTATGTATGTATATGCAGTATCATTATCCCAAGGAAACCTGACCATGGAAAGAGAATATCACAGACGTGGCGACATATTGACTCGGCGGTCACTGTGCTTAGATCTATGTGGTGTTGTGTTTCTAAACCCTTTTTTAAAACAGTGGTATTATTCGTGCAAGTAAACAGTTGGTTTGCTGTCTAGAGGCAGCCGTCTGCTATTTGATAGGCAAGAACTGCCAACACCAGTTGCCGCAGTAAACTTGCACATCCATCTAGGCAGCGCAGGGACCGTTTAACTAACATTCTAATGAGCTCACAAGATCGATTTTGTTCTTTAAAATAGATTTCCCTCCTTAACAGCGATCTTTATACTGACAGCTGTCAATACCAGGGTGCGCCACCGGGACACATTTGCCGGTGTGTCACAGAAATAGGTCCTCCGTGATACGGTGGTGGGTTTTTGTTTTTCTTTCAATTTAACAACAGATTCTGCTTAATGATGACTTTTCTTTACGAGCACATTTACTTTATATGGTCCCCTGTGCACCAGGGAGAGGCTGTATTGAGGGTGCAACCAGTGGGGTAGTTCTTGTAGAGCCATGGCGATTTAAAACAACCTCTATGTATGCAACAATAACAATTCAGCAGAACCTCACTATTAAGGTCACCACCAGGACTCAGCAAAAATGACCTGATTAGCAAGGTGACCTTATTAGCAGAACTAATTTCTTATACTTTACTGTAACTCTGTCACAGAAATAATTTGGGACAGCGCTGGGGTGACCTTAATTGCGAGGTGGCTGTATTACTAAGGTGACTGTAAAGCAAAGTTCCACAGTAATGCGGACTTCATTCCAGATTTTGGGTGCGGCCACAGAGACAGCTCACTTGCCAATGTTCAGCCGAGTCGTTACAAGAAAAACTTGTGTGAGCTGAGCTGCCTACATACGTCAGTGCATCGTCAGACTACCACGTTGTTCCACACAACAGAACAAGGCAGTGCTTGGGGAGGACGGCAGGCACTAGCAAAGTGCGCAGTGCGGCGTGGCGTGTAGTGCGCACTACACACATCGACTGGGCCAGCGGTAAGCGGCTTAGTCTTCGGTGCACGACGCGTAAGTAACGAGCAACATTATAACATGGCGAAGAGGAGGCAGTCTGAAGTATCTGTACAAGGGGCAGGGCTGGGGCAAGAAGGCGGTAGGGGTGGGGTGTATGTAGGGCCAGGGAAGGGAAATCATAAGGTGGTTTGTTTTATCCAATCACAGCCAGTATAAAAAGTATATATATTCTGTATAAACTCTGTATTACCTTCACCTTATTAAATTACATTTCATTTTCTGTTTAAAAATTCCTTTTCAGAAAAAATCCAATTCCATTTCAAACAATATATTTTCTGTTTCAGAAAAAACAAATTCCGTTTCAAATAACACATTTTCCGTGACAAATGATGTATTTTCCACTTAAAAATGGCATACTGGCTAATGAAGCCCATTTCTGCTCAGAAACAAAATATTTTATTTCAAAGTTAACTTTGAAAATAACGCATTCTGTGAAATATCTCAAATATCACAATGTTATGATCTCTGCATCTAAATAATACTGTTTTACGGTGTGGTTAACTTTACTAACAACATTACTTTGTGCAATATTTGCAACACAGTAACAACAGTTCATAATCAATTTAGATTATAAAACAATTCCTGTTACACAATAACATACATGACTGGTTGTTCATAATGTAGAAGTGTTTAATATAAATTAACAAGCAATCATATTAACAATTATGAATGTTCAAATCACTGATGCTGTTTCACTAATAATGTTGTTCACCCATTCTAGCTAGCACTATATATGACGCCATCCAATGAAATGTGTTAGAACTATGAAACACGGACTATATCACTTTGAGCCAGCGTAACCTAGGCTGTTATTATTCCTTCGAGTTTTTTGTTTGAAGCCGGAATATGTACATTTATGCGTGTTCTAACGATGTGACAACTACATTTAATTAGCAACATTTCTTCAATGCGCTTAGCGGACAGCCCGACAATGATCGCAAAACGATTTAGGTTAGCACCTTCCACCCATGTTCCTGTTTACGTCGGTTGACATGAGGTAGCTCGGGCGCCATGACACTTCGTATCGATTTGCCTTGTTGCTTTATTAAAAATCCTGTGTCATAAATCTACCAAAATAAAAGAATACTGTTGCATAGTAATCATGTTTGTGTCGAAATATCGCCAATAAAGTCCGTATCGTTTACGCTGTTGGTGATTCTACTCTTTCAGGATTTATTGAGTTTCCATTCAAAAACGCAAATCCCGTTTCACAATGTCGATTACGCAAAATTCCTTCCGTTTTCCACGATCGCGGAATTTCCATTCCAAAAGGTCAATTCCATTTCAAAACCCAAATTCCACGAATTCTGTCTGTTTTTTTGCGATCGTGGAAAATCAGTGTCCCTGTCGGAAATCTGCCCGGGCAATGAGGGTATCAAGCACATTCACCTCTTTGATGGCTTGATGGCTATAACATATAAGTTTGCTATTCTAATTTATATTTGTGTGATGTATACAAGAGAATATGCTTCGCTATTCATAAAATGTTAAATATTAAAATGGTATAAAGCCACATTCCTCCAAACATATTAACTGTATATGGGAAATCTGTACAATGACAGCTAGAAACTGAATAACAATTCACACAAAATGAGAGTAAGTACTACAACTGAATCAAGACCTGGATCTGAAACACAAATAGACAAATGTTGCACTGTCCAAAGTAAATGTGCCTAACAGAGAATAAAGTGACGTAGACATTAGAGGGAACACATGCCCAGGGCCAGATACAAACACTACCACAGACTGGGTGCTGGATGGCACAGGTGGCTACAGTGCTGACATCTGGTGTATCAAGTATCAACTGATTCCTGTAAACGGTACACGATACCAGTTTCATGTCTGGCTTAATGTACACAAAGGATTGGAGCTCAACACGTTTTTAGGGTAAGCACAGCAACATAACGCAATCAGCTAATTCACAAATGATGCAAAACCATGATTCATTTCCTAATTGGTGACAATTATAGGATGGTTGGAAGACTGAATAGAAAGACGGTTGGATGGATAGATGACTTAATGGTTGGTTGGTAGGTGGACATGTCAGTGATTGGATGGATGTGGGGATGAATGAATGACTGGATGAATCATGGAAGGACAGAGAGATGATGAAAGCGATTACTTACAGTATGTTCAGTTGCATCTGTCTTCGTATGAGAGCGTTCTTCTTATTGACCAATAGAAACCATTCTTGCATCAAGCGTTCCTCTTCTTCTCGCACACCTGTAACAAGTGATTTAATTGATTACATTGTCTCCTCATTTCATTGGTGAAAACAACTTGGGTCTTTTGCACTTTGACAATTTATTAAATTTATTGGTAAAGTGTTTTTTAATTCACTGGAATTCCCAAAACAATTGCCTGTAAATAATACCTACATGACAATAATCAGCTAATGCTAATATAAATAATAAACATCTCAGATGTTGGCCAATATGCATCAAACTTTCAGTTTAGACAAGTGCCCCACCATTTGCAAATCTGATTCTCTGGCTCAACAGAAATAGATCAACAAGATTGTTATGCCTAGTAAATGTGATTGATGTAATGTCCCCGTCTTGCAGCAGTATTGTCAGCAAGACGCCTGCTCTTTTACTTGTGATTTTTAATAATATTTTACATTCCTCATAGTATTTAGTCTATCGTATCACGCCTGTGTTAACCTTTTATAATAATTACAAAACACAAACATCACCAGTGTATACATTTATTACATTTGAGCATGGCCATTTTGAGAGGTCACGAACCTGTGTCCATGACGTTGCGAAGTTCCGCTTCGACCTCGGCCGCCCGTTTGTCGATCTGGTTCTGCTCGTGCTCGAGGGCGACGACTTCCCCGCTCACATACTGACTCGTATCTCGCAGGTCCTAGAACAAACCACCTCCACTCTTACAAACTAACCTATTCTGTGTTTCCATGTTTAAGTCACAACATCACATCTACACACATTCACCGTAAGTGGTGCTCCGGGAAGCATACCTATTCCAGTTACGACACTTAGTGTCGATCTATTTAGGTGTAAGATTGTGCTTGGTCTGTGTTTCACAGACGAGTGCATTGTCTAATATGGCAAATGTAAAGACAACAACAGAGACCGCAATGGCTACAATAAAACGCACAAACTGAAAGAATGTAATGAAGTGAACATTCGGTGCCAAAAGGCAATTATCACATCTGACATGTTTGACTTCGTGTAACCTGCATCTGTCTGTCCGTGTGCAGTCTAGTGAAGCCAAATAAACCTATTATGAAACAACAAATTCATTACATCAATCAGTCAATTAGGCAACTAATTCAACTAGTGTAAAAAAGATGTTCGACACATTTTTTTATTTAGATTTTGTGATCTTACAAGACAATACAGGAGGCAGAAAGTGAACTACCACCAACAGAAAACAACTGGGTCTGAAGGATATGCAAAGTAACCAGAGAAGACAGAAAAAAGACGAATGACTGGAGAGAAGAGATTGGCATGGAAAACACAAAAAAATGAAACTGGTTGTAAGCAAACTGAGACGGGCTGGACTAGTGAAAAGAACAAGTGAGGAAACAGTAACAAAAAGAGAATGGAAACAGAAGACAACAGTAGAAGGAGAAACCAAAGTTGAGATGGAAAGACAGCATGAAACGAGATCTTTGGAGAGCAGATATAAACAACCAACAATGGAAAACAACTGCAGAGGACAGAGGCAGATGGAGAGTTTTAGTAAACAAAGCAGAAGAATCTACCGAGTGATGTGGACCCTACCCCACAAGGGAAGACGGGAAAGAAAAACACAAAACACAAACTAGTGTTGATGTGACTGCCAAAAGTGAGATGCTCTTAACCATCTCGCTTTCAATGCGAGACCCCGCTACAGTGGGTTGCCGTATTATGACGCTTAAATACGACAACCCGCTAGAACGGGGACAACGTCGCAGCGGCTTATTCCTTAACTATTGAAATTAATTTTAACAGTAGCGACGCTTAACGACTATCGTTGGAATCACACAAACGCCAGCTTCACGACGATGTAAAATTTAAAGGGTGTTTGTATGCAAACATTTCAAGATATTTAGAGTTTTTTATGGGCTTGTCTGACAAACTATCGTTGGCCATTGATAAGCATCTATATTACCACGATGTTACGATAGTGACTTTCTTTGGAATAAATTGTTTTCATAAAAACCGACAACGTGGTGAGCGATGATAGGGGAATGTAGGCGTAAATGGTCTCCTTCTCTTACGACAACTGACAGTAAATGTCATTCTAATGTGGATGTTTCTTACTAGTTGACGATATAGGTACTAGGTATGCCACGTGTTTATGCTGCACTAATTTTGATTGTGTGCTCGCGTTTTGTTTTATATTATGACATAATTAGTGCAGCCGTGATGTGTCCGGGATTCATGTTTATTATTCAATAATTATTTGTATAGCTACTATGACAAATTACTGAATATTATATATTATAAAATATTAGTACAACCAGTCAACACTAAGTCATTCATGTCAATTCAAATTTCATCATGGCAAAACCATTGATCTTGGGTTTACTGGTTTCTGTATCAACTGTTGTTATAATGGACATGTGTACAATATTCCTTGGTAGTCTTGGTTTCATAATGTATGTGGAGTTCCTACTAAAAAAAATAATATTTCTATGAAAAACATGACAAAACACTTAAGTGTGTTCCACTATCTTGAATTTACTGATTTCCGTTGCAACCAATCTCACAATTTGTGTACTTACAGTATCCTTTCATAAACCAAATTTACTAATATGTATGGTGTTCCTATTAAAAAATGCACCTGTTTCAACGAAAGCTAAACAAAAATCAGTATTCAGTGGTACCTCAGTGGCCAGAAACTCAGCACTGAAATGTATAAAAGTCCTCCTGAGGTGCCAGTAGAGATGTGTGGATTTGATTCATTACCTCGTTAGTCTGCGAGGTCTTGGGAGGAACCATGTTACAGTTCTCCTCGTCTGAGGTCATGCCGTCTGACTCCGATTGCTCTGACGAGGAAGTCTCACTGAACTCTAACTCCTCCTCCGCCAATTTGGTCACAACTGTAACACAACATTACCTCAACACCACATGACCTCAACACAAGGCACACACACGACCTCAACTTAACAGCAACACACGACAGGCCTCAACACAACATGACCTCAACATATATCTCCCGTGACACGACAGGCCTCAACACAACATGACCTCAATAGATATCTCTTTAGCCATCACACGACAGGCCTCAACACAACATAAACTCAACAGATATCTCTGTGGCTATCACACGACAGGCCTCAACACAACATGACCTCAACATATATCTCCCGTGATATGGCAGGCCAAAACACAACATCAAATATGGATGATGGAACAATAAAGATGGTGTTGGTGAAAGAATCTTGGATGATGGAACATGAATAAATGAACATGGAACATGGATGATGGACTATTACTGATGGAACATGGATGATGGAAAATAATTGATAGAACACGGAAGGTGGAACATGACTGATGGAACATCGGTGATGGAATGTTGATAATGGAAGATCACTGCTCACCTGTTTTGACCCGTTCTTGTTGCTGAGACGTTGTTGGCTGCTGTGCCAACTGCCCCGCCCTCTGGGGAGACACGGGATGACTATGTGAGGCGGGAGAGGTCACGTCAGGTCGTGTCGGAGAGGTCGCACTAAGTCGTGTCGGAGAGATCATGCCAGGTCGTGTCGGAGAGGTGGGTGGGAGGGGCTGGCACAGATAAACATCAATATAAACTTGGTTTACAGTCGCAATATATCATACCATAAGTAGTCTACCCTTTTCAGATTTTACTGATATTTCTAACATTGTGCTCCTTCCACAACCTATGATGTTCTAACCACTGTGCTACTTCCACAAGCTATGATGTTCTATCCACTGTGCTACTTCCACAAGCTATGATGTTCTAATCACTGTGCTACTTCCACAAGCTATGATATTCTATCCACTGTGCTACTTCCACAAGCTATGATGTCCTATCCACTGTGCTACTTCTACAAGCTATGATGTTCTATCCACTGTGCTACTTCCACAAGCTATGATGTTCTATCCACTGTGCTACTTCCACAAGCTATGATGTTCTATCCACTGTGCTACTTCCACAAGCTATGATGTCCTATCCACCGTGCTACTTCCACAAGCTATGATGTTCTATCCACTGTGCTACTTCCACAAGCTATGATGTTTTATCCACTGTGCTACTTCCACAAGCTATGATGTTCTAACCTCTGTGCTACTTCCACAAGCTATGATGTTCTAACCACTGTGCTACTTCCACAAGCTATGATGTCCTATCCACTGTGCTACTTCCACAAGCTATGAAGTTCTATCCACTGTGCTACTTCCACAAGCTATGATGTCCTATCCACTGTGCTACTTCCACAAGCTATGATGTCCTATCCACTGTGCTACTTCCACAAGCTATGATGTTCTAACCACTGTGCTACTTCCACAAGCTATGATGTTCTATCCACCGTGCTACTTCCACAAGCTATGATGTTCTAACCACTGTGCTACTTCCCCAGCTGACCTATTCTAATACACTACCAAACAACATATCAGCCAATTCCTGGGTGCTGTATCTGTGACTGATTGTACAAGAAACACAAGAATAAATAATGATATAAAAGTCAGATAAATACCTGTGGTCTCTCACTGGTACTCACAGTAAGAGCTGTTACTAAAGTTGGCCGTTTCAAGACGATCTTTTTCACTTTAAGTGGCTGAACTACACCGATCTGATTGGTTGATGCGGCAGTCGATTGCGCTGTATTACTTTTGCTTTCTGCATCTGCTTTAGGGGCTGCAAAGATGAGTCGACGCACATGATGGAGATTAACAGAATCATTCTTTAATAGAGCACACCAATTTTCAAAATTCTACCCATACACAACTTAAGTCAAAGACAAACATTTACTTTGTACTTCTGTACAAGAAAGTTGGTTAGATGGGAGTAATATTACATTGTAATTTTCAATGTGATTATTAATATTATTGGTGTATAATAGAATTCTTCAATGCATCCTTTTAGCAGCAAAATATATGAATAGTGTCAGGACAATACACAATAAACTGGTTAATTTTTAACAAAAACCCACTTTTGCGCTTCGTCTTCAGAGTGTAAATGTAAACTTGTGCATGATATTGGAATATGTTAACACTCCACCTAGTAGCAAGGGCTGAAATCATTTACCGTTTTATCCCCTATAGACGCACACCTCCTAACAGACGCACAACCCCTTTTGCAGAAGTGAAAATCACCCCCAAAAACAGATTTTCAGTAATCAACGTGCACTTCGAAAATGCAAAATATGGTAATAATACCACTGCTGGCACTACCTTGTGGATACTGTCTAGATAACAATTCATTGTACTTTTTTCCGATAGATGGCACCACATTTATAATTTAAGCAACTTTCGTTTTATTCGCAAAGTCGGGCATGTTGTCATAATCACATAAACCTTCCTAACACTGCAGATGAAGGGTTGAAATAATGTGATATTCACAATCGTGTAGCCATCTGTAGCCATGAGGAAGGGTTAAAACTACGAAGCGCGCTCCGATGTCTGACTTGACGTCTTCGAGAATCGCTCCCTTTGTGCTACCAGTTGGCTGTGCCCCGTTGCACCATTGGCAAAGCACGCAGGTTTGGATTATTTGAGTGCCGATTCAGCACAAGCAGAGGTTATCCTGCAATGCCCAGTGATGTCTTCTGGCTAGCATGATGACTGTCAGTTTAGTACTGCTCAATGTATCGATCTGGCATTTGTCCGGACTCCGGAGTTATAAAACCGCAAGCATTGCCATCACTGTCAGCAGCTATCTGTCGGCAGTGACGTGTCAACTTGTACCATCTTCTGTCGACCGAACGCTAGATGTCTTGGTAGATGTGTTGATTCTATCTTTGCTATGTGTTGCCTATCTTACAGTTGCACATGCATGACGTATATACAATTTGTGCGTTTGTTCACTGCTGGCAGTCAACAGACACACACTCAAGCCCTTGCACTCGCGAAGTGCGTGTCTATTAGGGATAATACGGTATGTAGAAATTAAGAAATTTCGTCCATTCAGGAATTTCACATGGATTTATATTTATCGCATTCTGCCCTGAATTTGTTCAAATGTACTAGATAAATGTCAAGCAGTGGCTGTGTTTATTAGCAGGACAATACGATGTCATCCCATAGCTATATGGCAATCTGTGGATGTCAACCTACAAAGTTCTTGCTGATGTCATCTAAAGTGCTGGGCAATGCGAAGAGTTTTCATAAAAATATGATGGACAAACGTTGAACCACAGTCATGAAGACTTTGCTGAATACATAACATTTTCATGCAAATATTTTAATCCTACCATACCAACATTCGCATCTGATACAAAAGAGAAACATTGAAACAACACCAACTTCCACACAACACTAAGACACCACTCTCACCTCACACTGAAACAACATCAACTTCCACACAACACTAAGACACCACTCTCACCTCACACTGAAACAACATCAACTTCCACACAACACTAAGACACCACTCTCACCTCACACTGAAACAACATCAACTTCCACACAACACTAAGACACCACTCTCACCTCACACTGAAACAACATCAACTTCCACACAACACTAAGACACCACTCTCACCTCACACTGAAACAACATCAACTTCCACACAACACTAAGACACCACTCTCACCTCACACTGAAACACAAAGGTTGACACTATCATAAAACAGTACAATATTAAAGTGGGCTTGTCCTTTCGTTTTATTGTAAAATCAAGTTATACAGTATAAACTACACCTTTTATAACATACTGATTGCCCAAATGTGCTTTAATGAAGCTTTTGTTGTTGTTGAAATTTAAGTATTTTAGGAGGACACAGTTTGTTTACGTGGCAGCATGCCATTTTCGAAGGCGTGGCCTCAGGTTCAATTACTAATGAGATGTGCATCACATGACATCCAACCATGCCCCCATTGACTCACGGCCTTTCTCTGAATTATCCAGGCTCGCTATTAGTGGATTTGAATTACAGCTCGGCGATTCTTATAAACTGAACTGTTGAATTAAAAGGTTATTTCTGGTTCGTTAAGATATATTTAGGCGTTAAGTATGTTGTTGGTTGGCTTCTGTCCTGAGAGACAATGCTTGCCCTTCTTAGCTTCTTAATAATTCCATTGGTTTGATTTCTGGCATGATGCCTGCTATATTGTATAACATAATTTTACAATAAAAACTAACAGACAATCTCCCTTTAAAGCTCCAAAGTCAGCATTGCTACACAGCGTCACTATATTACTACAGCATGTTGCAATGACAGCACACTTGTACCGCTACATTTTCCTGGTTACAAACGTTGCTTGGCATGAGCATCTAATTTGCAAACAACCACTCCTGCATGGTTAGTAGCGATACTGTATTAAATTACATTTCATGCATTTATATCTAGACATTAATATATGATTCCAAGAAAAGACAATTTCAGAAAACATTGCTAGTGCCACCCCATCTGCCACAAAGGAAGAAAATGGCTTCACAAGTACATTCTTAAAACATCATGCAATTGTATGCACCCAGTACACATTGGCCAAATAGTTCCAGAAGTGCTGTTGGATCCGAGATAAAAATAACATTAACATTCAATGGAACCGTTATTCAAATATTCTAAGAGGTGACAATACTTGACAAAAATGCACCATTACACAATATAATAGTTAAAAAAAAAATAGTTTTTACTTCATAAAATGTACTTTGAGTAGGTGCTAGAGGCTAATGTTGCAAAACCAACAAAATTCATATATACCTGCTGTCAACGTGCACGTATAGGATGTTTCATGTAGAGTTACATAATTCAGTACAATAGTAAAACACATGTAGGGTGTTGCAGACTGACTGTACAATGTTAACCCTGACCAATTAGCTAGCAAAAACAACTGCATATTCTTAAAAGAAATCACTACCTAGGTTAGTTTCACCATCGTATATGTATGAGTCACTTTTAAAATGAAATGGTTCCATTAACTTTTACATAGAAAACTGCAGGAATTGCGGGTACTTTAAAGACAAGTTATACACAATGGTTATATTGAAAATGTTTTTCATAGTTGAGATTTTACACCTATGTGATTTCCAGCAGCAGCAGGGAAGGTTGCATGCTGGGGGGTCTAAAGGGTCAACAAAGACATGATTTAGTAGCAGTTACATAAATGTTAGTAAACAGTTACAATTCCTATTGTAGTAACGAATACAGCATATTATACATACTATGCCACTGAAATGTTGAAATAAATCTTAAATTTTTCCGTCAAGGAGAGAGAAATGTAGTCAGGGGTGAGTAAAGGAGGGAAAACTGACTAATTCTAGGATGCTGATCTTCTACATGAGAAGAAGGCTATTCTCATAGTGCGAAGGAGATGGGAGGCCAATACGTTAGAGGAAGCATACAATGGCAAAGTAAGCCCAGTGCTGGAACAACCAAGCCAAGGTACACTGTAAAGCTGAAGCAAGTCTGCATGTTAGACACAAACATGCATAGCCTTAATGTAGTGATTTGAGAAATTACTCATGACTAGAATGCCAGTTAGAAAGCGAAAAGGGAGTCACCAACTGGGATTCCTACCCGTGCTTTTGAACTGATAGAAGTTGAATCGTGCAGTGTTGCCACCTAGGGATGAAGTGAAGAATCGGTGAGCATGCTCAGTACTCAAACCACAAACACATACAAGCACACATATGTTGCTTAGCAACGCAGCTGGTGTCATGGCAACCAAGATAGTGCTGTTGCAACCGGGTGAAGAAATACATGCACTGGACAGAAAGGTTACGTGAAATAAGCTAGATTGTCTTATTGGTGTGAACTGTGAATAAACGCAACAAAATCCTTCCAAGGTAAGTGTTCAAACATATTAAACAATAAAGAAAGCACCCAAAACACACGTTATTGTAAATACATACCTGATCCATCTATGACATCTACTATAAGAGAAACAATTCTGCATCAACGTGTCTGACTGTTTCGTTCTCATTTCCACTCACTTTAGACAAACAGCAACATTGTTGATAACAAGCAAGTGTAAGCCGTTCAATAGCACCAAGATACAGGTACAACTGTTAACAACTACTTGATAACAAACTTTGCACTGATCTGTCTACATGTAATATCAAGGAGTAAAATTGTAATAATGTAACTGTAATAATTTGTGTGCTTATTTTATTTTAAAGAAAAGTCAAATTTAAAAGTATATTTTATGAAAACTTACAATTTTCACTTTTAAAAGCTGCCCTTTGCAGATGTGTGCGTGCAATGCCATGCATCATTGCTCGTGTACACATATTGTATTTGTTCATGCATGTGGTGTGTGCGACACACTCCTCCTAGATCATCTTCCTCCACTTACCGTGCACGCCACTACCCTGAGCTGCAGACATGCCTCATAGTCTAGGTTGAAATGATCTCATTTTTTACTTTGAAATTCTAAATGTGTAGATATAATTTTTATAGCATATCTTTCCCGGTCGAGTGTTGTCATCTACCAGGCTACAAAATACACCCACATAAAAAACTAGTCTGCCACATTTTTTCAGTATCTCTTTACATTTGAAGCAAATGTGTATTAAGACAGGATAATGCAGCATTCCTTCAAAAACAAAAAATCCATTTTGTATACGGGAAGTCATTATACTTTGTGACCATCTATTGGGGTTTGCAACTTCTGTATACGGGAAGTCATGATACTTTTTGACCATCTATTGGGGTTTGCAAGTAAGCACACATAAAATTTTGTCTGAATAACACACGTTGGTTGGCACACTCGTAGTGTATGCAGATGCATCTATAGTAAATAGTTACGCTAATTAATAATTTTGTCGAAATTGGCATTGGCATTTTAAGATATTTACAAGAGACTGGAGCAAAGCAATTCAACACTGTTACCATGCCTGTGAAAAGAAATGTTGCACAAAGTGCACTAAATAGCAGTGTAACTATTTGTTGCTTGTGCCTATACTGTATAGTACATGTTTACACATTACTTGCTGTAACTTCATAAATATAACTTTTAAGGGCATTCCTATACCTCGGACAGCAATCGATGGTCTAAACGTATGTTATGACTTGACTACCGTACTATGTAAAAGTGTAGTGTGTCAGTTAAGACGGGTGACATAATGAAGGTGGGTAGAGGGTCCTACCTTCTTGCTTCGGCTCTCGTTCTTCCACGGAGCGGCCCATTGACTGGAGCACCTCCGTGCGCCCAATGCCCGCCCGAGCCTCCGCGATGAGGAACTGCGCCCGAGCCTGTAACCTCCGTTTGCGCTCCTCCTCCGGTGACAATGCCTCCTGGTGGCGGAAATGTGCAATCTTTATCGAAAAGAATAGACGAGTGAAGAAGGTTGTTATGAAAGAGAGTTTGAGGAGGAAGCTGGTGGGGAGTCACTTAAAGTGGAGTTGACATGTCCAAGTTCAATGGATTGGAAATGGCTAATTGATGGGTCTGCTACATTGCAGTTTGTTTACATCACAATTAAAATTATGCGTGTGACCTTCGTCATGTTTTGCCTTTGTCAGCAATGTTGGTAACGGTTATATCCGTGAATTACAATACTATAATGGTATGACATCTCCTAAATCAAACATGTAACATAAAATAACATGTTTTTACAATAAAAAAATGAACGGACACTCTCCCTTTAATGCCGATTTTAGGATACACATTTTCTGTATAGTATGAATATGCAATAAAACAAGACTTATATTAAAAATTGATGTGACTCTGTAGATTTCAGGATCCTACCTCCGTAGGTGTGTGTGCTGGCCCTTTAGGTGAGGTTGGGGTGGGTCTGGGCTGTGTCTTGGCGGCAGCGTCTATGCGGGCCTGCTGCAGCAGGAGGCGTGCTCTTTCTTTCAACTCCTCCTGGCGTGACTTGTTGCTCTGTACATATACACAATGGTAAAGCTCTGTCTCATACGTCTATTTCACTGGCAGTGTGTACAAGTTGTCATTTGTGTACATATACACAATGGTAAAGCTGTCTCATACATCTACTTCACTGGCAGTATGTATAACTTATCATTTGTGTACATATACACAACGGTAAAGCTCTGTCTCGTACATCTATTTCACTGGCAGTGTGTATAAGTTGTCATTTGTGTACATATACACAATGGTAAAGCTCTGTCTCATACATCTTTTTAACTGGCAGTGTGTATAAGTTGTCATTTGTGTACAGATACACAATGGTAAAGTTCTGCCTCATACATTTATTTCACTGGCAGTGTGTATAAGTTGTCATTTGTGTACATATACACAATGGTAAAGTCCTGTCTCGTACATCTATTTCACTGGCAGTGTGTATAAGTTGTCATTTGTGTACATATACACAATGGTAAAGCTCTGTCTCATACATCTTTTTAACTGGCAGTGTGTACAAGTTGTCATTTGTGTACATATACACAATGGTAAAGTTCTGCCTCATACGTTTATTTCACTGGCAGTGTGTATAAGTTGTCATTTGTGTACATATACACAATGGTAAAGTCCTGTCTCGTACATCTATTTCACTGGCAGTGTGTACAAGTTGTCATTTGTGTACATATACACAATGGTAAAGCTCTGTCTCATACATCTTTTTAACTGGCAGTGTGTACAAGTTGTCATTTGTGTACATATACACAATGGTAAAGCTGTCTCATACTTCTTTTTAACTGGCAGTGTGTATAAGTTGTCATTTGTGTACAGATACACAATGGTAAAGTTCTGCCTCATACGTTTATTTCACTGGCAGTGTGTATAAGTTGTCATTTGTGTACACATACACAATGGTAAAGCCCTGGCTCATACATCTATTTCACTGGCAGTGTGTATAAGTTGTCATTTGTGTAAAAGATGTATCATGATAAGGCAAGACGACTGCATAAATTATACAGTGCAAACACATTACATGAATATATTTCTATATATTATAAATGTGTAAAAGTTGCATGAAAAATAGATTACAAAAGCACATTAGCACAGCAATAAAATAAATACAAAATATGACAAATAGTCGAGATTGTAAAAAGCGGAATAACGAGGTGATTGTAATTGCAAGGTGACTGTAATAGTGAGGTGATTGTAATAGCAAGGTGACTGTAATAGTGAGGTAGCCATACTAACGAGGTGACGTTAATAGTGAGGTGACTGTAATAGCGAGTTGATTGTAATTGCAAGGTGACTATAATAGTGAGGTGAGTGTAATAATGAGGTGACTGTAATAGCGAGGTGACTGTAATAGCAAGGTGACTGTAATAGCGAGGTGAGTGTATTAGTGGGAATAGTTTCCGATACTCTAATGTTATGAAAACAATTTTGGACTGTCCTAGTGTGAACTTAATTGCGAGGTGGCTGCATTAATAAGGTGACCATAGAGCAAGGTTTGACTGCAGTTTGTACTATCATCATGGAGACAGAAACATGTCAACATTCTGACATGAGACTAAGATACACATCCTGACTGACTAAGATACACACCCTGACTATTCTCCCACCGGTGGGAGACATAGGACTGAGGGGGGTGATAGAGGAGGCAGGGGGACCAATGACTCTCGGGGCTGAAGGACTCGCTGGACTCCTGGCTGAGGGAGAGTCTTCCTCCTACAACACAGGCACAGAGACTGTCATAGACACAGATGATCCATGTGATACGCCCTCTGTTCAGGTTCTAATAGAACATTGGTGACCAGTGTGGGCAGTGCCAGCGTGTACTTCAATGCCTTCGGTTCCCCTCTGACTGTAGCCTGTAGGATCCAATCCGCATAGTTGACATCGGCCTCGCACCACAAACAGTAGGCTTTCCCTGGTGCTGATAATTTACTGATGAATATATCCAACATAGTGTTTCCAGCCGATCTCTCCAGCCACCCCCAATTCCACTTATTCTTGACACTTTTGTCAATGTCCTTCACGCAACATTTTTTGTCTTGCCGTACAACAAATCGTCGATTAGCCATTATGTTCGAAAATGACCGACATCTCCACAAAATACATTGTCGTTTCCTATTGGTCCACTGCTTTTGTGCGCGCACTTCGAAAGCGCTAAAGCGAACAGCCGCAGAACTAAGGGTTTTATTTCGCAGATTCACGGGTTCGGTTGGGTCGGTTCTGTCTCTAATCGCCAGGCAGCGTCATTAACACGTGGCGACACCCGATGAATGGATGGTTAACTCAATCCGCAGATAGATCGTCAGTGAATTGTCCAGGATTTTATATGCCCTACCCCCCAACATTAATTTTTTTCTCCCCGGATTTACACGATTCACAAAAGTGATCTTTGGAGCAGTATAAAAACCGGAATTCTGGCAAAAACCGGAAATTTCTCATCCCTGAAACAGAGACTGTGACAGACACACACGAGACTGTGACAGACACATGAGAGATTGTGACAGACACAGAGACTGTAACAGACACAGAGACTGTGACAGACACAGGAGAGACCGCTGCTTCATGGATGACAACAATCATGTGGATACACGATGACAACACTCATGTGGATACATGATGACAATCATGTGGAGACATAATAACAGCAATCATGTGGATACACGATGACAACAATCATGTGGATAAACAATGACAACATTCATGTGGATACATGATGACAACAATCATGTGGATATATGATGATAATAATCATATGGATACATGATGACAACATTCATATGGATACACGATGACAACATTCATGTGGATACATGATAACAACAATCATGTGGACACAAGTTGGCAACATTCATATGGTTACATGATGACAACATTCATGTGGATACATGATGACAACAATCATGTGGATATATGATGACAACATTCATGTGGATACATGATGACAACAATCATGTGGATACATGACAACACTCATGTGGATACATGATGGCAACATTCATGTGGATACACGATGACAACATTCATGTGTATATATGATGACAACAATCATGTGGAGACATAATAACAGCAATCATGTGGATACACGATGACAACAATCATGTGGATACACAATGACAACATTCATGTGGATACATGATGACAACAATCATATGGATATATGATGATAATAATCATATGGATACATGATGACAACAATCATGTGGATACATGATGGCAACATTCATATGGATACACGATGACAAAATTCATGTGGATACATGATGACAAAAATCATGTGGCTATACGGTGACAACATTCATGTGGATACACAATGAAAACATTCATGTGGATACATGATGACAGCAATCATGTGGATACATGATGACAACAATCATGTGGATACATGATGATAACATTCATGTGGATGCACGATGATAACATTCATGTGGATACATGATGACAGCAATCATGTGGATACGTGATGACAACACTCATGTGGATACATGATGACAACAATTATGTGGATACATGATGGCAACATTCATGTGGATACATGATGGCAACATTCATGTGGATACACGATGGCAACATTCATGTGGATACAGGATGACAACAATCATGTGAAGACATAATAACGGCAATCATGTGGATACACGATGACAACATTCATATGGATTCATGATGACAACAATCATGTGGATATGTGATGACAACAATCATGTGGATACGTGGTGACAACAATCATTTGGATAATGATGACAACATTCATGTGGATATATGATGACAACATTCATGTGGATACATGATGACAACATTCATGTGGATAGATGATGACAATAATCATGTGAATACATGATGGCAGCAATGATGTGGATACATGATGACAACAGGAAGAATTGAGATGAAAATGTAAACAGAGAGTTATGGGAGATGATACAATGTGAGAGATGACACAATATGACGGATACAACATGACAGATGATACAAAGTGACAGATGAAACAATACAACAGATGACACAATAATATTATGACAAATGACACAAGGAGAGAGATGACACAATATGACAGAAGACACGTCACCACCAACCTTCTTGCGTGGCTCTATGTGAGGTTTATCCGGGCTGGAGAGAGAAGACACTGTCTGAGATGTGAGACTTGCTGCAGATTTCTGTCTTTCTGTTTCTTTATCAGTTTCCACCTTCCTTGAGACTGTCTTGCCAATGCTCGTTTCACTGACGATCTTCTTCACTTCCCGCCTAGACCCGCACGTTACAGTCAAGATAATGTATGCTACTTATAATTGTCACAGAGTCCAGCAGTAAAACACCAGTGCCAATAATTTCTTAACATGTCCTACTGGTTGAGTTGCTTAAGTCAAAATTTCAATGACACTGTGATACGCTTGACCAACGCAACTCATTTGGCAGAGTTGTACCATGCATAACTTTTGAGAGGGGGCTGCCCAATTTTAGAGGCACAAATCACGGTCAGATCAAGGCCAGATACTGCTACAATGGAAAATAACATGATCTTTGACCTTCATCTGAACTTGACCTTCAAAATCAGGCCATCCCCTAAAAAAAACTGTACTGTCCTTAGGTACAACTTTGCCAAATTCATTCCCTAAGCCACTCCACTCTACATAAATGTACATACATCTTTATTGTATTAATGCACAGAGAAGGATGATTACCTGATACAGAAGATCATACCTGATTATTAGTTATGTATGTATTTCAGTTCCGAGAAGGTTCAAGAACTCAGTCACAGGACCAACAGTTGTTTTCAAAATGTCTTCCTCAAGCGTCAGTGAGTCAACAAAACATTTTCCTATTTTGCTCTATGGAATCTTTTCATCTTTCTCTTCCAAAAGACACCATCAGTTCTCTGCATTGGCTTCCTGTCCGATATTGTGTCATTTTGTATATTTGTACTATTACCTACCAGACACGTTTATATAAGCAACCGTCACATTTATAGTAATTGGTTACTCCTGTAACATCATCCCATTCTGATAAATTACATTACAAGTAGGGCTTTTTCTGTTGCCACTCCGATTCTATGGAATTTTACAATGGTTGAAAATATTACACAATTCCACCATCATTTAAAACATTTATAACCTTAGCTCCCTGGTGTAGCCATCCATGTGCTGACAACTTTAATACTGCTTATCAATTCTGAGCTTGACTAACCCTTTTGTTTTACTGCACCACTGAGCTTGGTTTCTAAGGATTTAGGCGTAAAAGAAATTCCCTTATATATTAGACCACTGTTCCCTTTGACTCGTATAAACACTGACTTACCGTGCCGAGTG